>JAYMTF010003456.1:0-15171 GCA_036897485.1 Pelargonium nanum | reverse complement strand
TCCCACCTCACACACCTACCTCCCCAACAACAACAACTTCTACCCTCCCCCACCAAAACAACAATCCTAAAAAACAAGATCAATATAGAACAACCTAAAAGCTTCAAATGAAGTAGAGAACTTCCTCTACAAGTTCCTCCAAAGTCAGGGGCTTTAAACTTTAAAGGCCAACCCAATCACAAAAACTGAAACTTTCAATCACTTCTTGTTCTTACTCTCCAGATACTGAGCCCAAACAAATTTCAGGTGGGCTGGCACTCTACTTTCTTTAGTATTTCCAACACCAAAATAAACTATATTGAACCAGTGATGCAACAATTTAAAGCTGCTAATACAAGAAATCAAAGATAGGAAATCAAAACCTCACAGAAAACCCTAAAAGGCTAAAAGGGAAGAACAAAAAATGGGAATATCGGCGACAAAGAGTGGTCAGATTATCGGAACTGTAAAAGTTGGAATTTGTCGAGGAATCGAAAATTTAAGCTTAAGCGAGCAAGAATCAATGGTCCTGACCAGAGAAGGAAGTGGTATGGTTGTGTTGGGATTTGAAACAATTAGGGTTGATGCTGGGCTTATTACATGGAGACTTTTGTTGGAAGAGGGTAGAGAGATGATATATTTTCAGACAATTAATTAATAAATAAGGAAATTTAATTTAAATGAAAATGTATATATTTGAGAGACTTGGGCCGTCCAATAAAACTTCCTAGGCCCATTTTTCTATAACAACCTCCATTTTCATTTTTATCGAATTCTTTTCTTTTCATGTGTAGAAAAGAACTTTAATTTTGGTCAAATGTTAATGGGGAGGTGAAATTTAAATTAGCTTGTATAAATATAGACATGAACCCCCATAATATATGCACTTGAGACCAGCTGCTCAAATTTTCCTTATTGTCATTGTAACTCATGAAGCAAGTATTAATAAAGCATTTAAAACTTAATTACAATAATGGTGTGTTTGAGAATCATCATTTGATTTGAAATGTTGGATTTGAGCCAAATGGGGTGTTTGGAAACTCCAATAATTTGGATTTGAATTTGAGTAGAATCCAATAGCATTCAAAACATGTCTAGAACATGAGATTTCAAATGACAGCTCATACCTTGTCATTTGAAATTGTATGTTTTCTCAAACATTATATTTGTAATTGAAATACAGCATTTCAAATCCAAAATTTCAAATACAAATATAATGTTTGGAAAAACATATAATTTCAAATGACAAGGTATGAGTTGTCATTTGAAATCTCATGTTCTAGGCATGTTTTATATGCCATTGGATTTCACTCAAATCCAAATCTAAATTCTTGGAGTTCCAAACACCTCATTTGACTCAAATTCAGCATTTCAAATCAAATGATGGTTCACCAACACACCATAAAAATGATTGATGTTACTCGAAAATTCATAATTGTAATCAACCTTTTAAGAATGACAAGTCCTATTTGATCTCCGCAAAAAAAATTATTGAAGTTCCCAAAGCTCCCCCGCCCACGGACAAAGACGGAGCCAGCTGGTGGGTTTTGGAGGCAATTGCCCCCACTCAAAAAAAAATTAAAAAATTACCACTATATTTTATTAAATTTTCATACTTGTCCTTTTTTTTTACATTCGCCCCCACAAACATCTTCAAAATTTTCATCATTGTCCCATAAAAAATAACTTCGTTAAAGATTTGAATCAATAACCTCTATCGTAGTAGTGAGAACACTCTACCAATCAAGCTATGAAACATTTTGTATTAATCTTTGTAAACTATATATCTATTTGTGAATTAATTAATCAATTTCTTAAATATAATAATATTAAATAAATACTTTGCCCCCACCAGCTGAACATTCTATATCCATCCCTGCCACCGGGTCACTAAAATTTCTAACATCATTCAAACACTCGAGGCTACAAGTGCTTCTAGGAGTTCCACTCCACTACACTATACTTGGGAGGCATGCAGGACCTCTCTCAACCTCGCCTGTCACATGCGGATGCACGTTCGAAAAGTTAGAGCTCAAGCACTAGAAAAATGACCCTAAAGTTGACATCACGTCACCAATAACCAATTATGTGGCGACACTTGACGAGCATTATATGAAATTTGTACCCACAGGCATTTTCCTGTTATTGGCTCACCTCCAACATATTTTCATTAGCATTCTTTTCAGGTACTTAAGTTGGTTATTTTAGTCATCATGGAAAAACTTGTACAAAAATACTGTATAGTATGTCAATTTGAAATCACAATACAAATATGTTTCTTATACCACTACAACATGACTTTATACACAAGTAACATATCTCACAACTACCTATATCTACATATGCACAAACCAAGCTATTAACCAAAATAATAACGTTGAGCATGCATCACATCTCACTTGCATCTCCAGAAGTAAAATCCGGCTCAGATGGTTTCTGGGGCAGCAGTGGAGGTAGCCTCTGCTGCAACCTAGAGCTCTGAGACCCGTTTTGGCGCAACGATCGCACTGCATTGGCTGCAAACTTTGACGCATAGATGGTGGCTCCAAGGCTTGGGGTGTTATCATCATCATTTGCCCAACCATCTTGCACCCTATCTTCTGCCTCGCGCAAACACTTGTCAAGCTTCTTCTTACACTGTCGGCGCCAAGCTGCCTGTATGAAACAGGCTGCCCATGTCTTCCATTGTAGCGAGTAAAACCTGAAACATATACAATCACGTGTAATAACACCCGTCAAGACTTCATTTTGGGATCCATTTACAGCCAAAATCTCAATTTTCAACATAGTTTCAATAGTAACTGAACAGAGCGTCAACATTTGTTATTTATCATGCCAGGGTGGGCACTTGCCTACCACGGCCCACCCCTAGCTCTGCCAAGATGATGAAAAGAGAGACATTGTGCATAAACTGTTAAAAAGCCTTGCCTGAAAGTATGACGGAGCTGCTTGCTATGAAGTCGCCGAAATTGGGAGGCCACAGACTTCAAGTCATCAGCCATGAGAGCAAAGGCTTCAACCTCGGATAAGGCTTGTACCGTTCTGGTGGAAATCGGGAGATTGGTGGAGGATTGGGGATCCAAGGCCCAAGTAAGAAGCTCTTCTCCACAAAAGTCGCCCGCCTTGAGATACACCGAGTTGAAGAAGCCGGTTCGTCCACCATTCGTGGTTACTGTCACTATATTGCCTCTCATGATAAAAAGCATCTCATCAACGGGATCCCCCTCACGGAGAATGAAGCTCTTCTCCGTGTAAAGCACCGGCTTGAGACGATCACACATTGCATCCAATAGCTGCTCGTCCATTTTTTCGAACATTGGCACCTGATGGATATACATTACAAAGTTTATTACTTCATTATCACAACTATCATATGTACTTGCAGATGAAGCAAAGATAAAGGTACTCACTCTCACAAGTAGAGCTAAGCAAAGATGGCGCTTAATGTCCCGTCTAAGATCTTTAGGAAGGTTACGAATCAAATTCTCCTCCTCGACACCCCGAGTTTCTTGCCATTTGTACTGATCATATCGCCGAATTCGCTCCCTCAGGTTCTCTGGAAGCAACCGGTGGGACATCCACTGCTCTGCATCTTGCCTTTTCACTCTCATTTCCTCTACTCTCACAGTAGTAGACTGCAGATATTTCTGTGGTACCACCAAAAATTATGTTTAGACATTCAAGTATTTGTCACGGTACAACGAATGTGAGAATTACTATAGCATAAAACAATCATAAACAAAACGAGGTTTCTTTGACACAGCTTACTATAGCATTAAAATTAGCAGAGAATTCAGATCAATTATGTTAAAAAGTCAACTATGCGACATTGTCATCGCATCTTTCATCGAATTGTTACCTGCATATTGCCGATAAGTAATGAAAACAACAGCAATCCAAAAATGGATATGAAGACGGCAAAGAGAATCTCCCACACGTAGGTGCTTGTTTTGAGGTTTTGGCCCAAAGAGCTGTAAACGAGTAACGAATTTTCATCAGATCCGTAGCTTTATCACACACACATTTCTTCAGAACATATATATGTAACTTTAAATTTGATTAAGAGCTTAGAGGATCATATAGTTACATACCTAACATTACGGAGACCCCACCAGAAGCAGTAAAAGAATTTTTTCAGGAAACTATCTGATTCCACCACTTGAGACTGAAGAGCGTCGAGAAATATTCCAAAGTTGAAAACCGTAGAATCTTTAATGGCATCGGATCCCAGAAGAGGGCAAGAAGCATTTAAAAATGCAAGATCTTTCAAAGATGCAAAATCTTGTTTGCGCTGATCGCAATACAACTGTGACACATCACAGTTAAATTTCGAGCACTCGTTGCGCCAGCACCTATCTTGTCGTTCTATGGAAAACAAGTACCAAAAGGCTCCAACTACCTGGTATATATCTCACAAGAAATTTATGATCATAAATTACATGTTCTTGGAATAATTTTAAGAGTTAGAAAAAACAGAAATCTCACTTACGTGACTGGCTAGCATATAGAGGAAGAGATTGAAGGCAGCTCCGGCCCAGGCTGTTTTAGTAAACATACCGGAAGTTGTTGTTACTTCTTTGTATAGTGGAAATATGCGAAGTAGTCTAGGCACGTACTGGGTGAAAATCACAAATTCCATCATGTTCTTTGTAACTAGTGAAACTGGGCCGTCCACCATCGGAACAACAACTAAAACTACTACCTGAAGAGATGAAAGTATAATCCATCATATAGCTGAACACATTTTCTTATGTAAAATAAGTCATTTCCATGCAAAAATACCAGAAAAAAGCTTGTATAGCTACTACCAAAACAATTGAAGAACACATACCTGTGGGATTGGGAGGATTGACAGAATGTCAATGATGAAGTTTGGGTACAGGTATCGTTTCGCTATAGCCCAATGATCCTCAATCAACTCGCCTCTTCCAAACACGCGGGAAGAAGGGGCGATAAACCCGGTGTAGAATTGAAAGATTATGTGAAGTATGTAAAAGATATCAACGAATGTGCGAAGAACACAAGCAATAATTAGTAGTGTCTCATCCAAATTGAGGCATTTTTGCTTGCCATCAATTACAGGGATGTAAAAGAACAATGGATCCAAGGACACTGCAGCAACACAAGAAACTACAAATATTTTATTCCACTTCTGAAGAAACGCCCCCTGGGGATTAAGAACTATCTTCCTTGAAACCGTTTGTTTTCCTGGCCGACCACCACTCAAGTTTAATGGTTTTTTTAAGCTTTTGATCCTTTCTGATCCTGTCTCAACTCCATGCCAGATAGAGCCCAAAACAGCAGCGACAGTCGGTCTAAATCTGCTTTGGTGTTGTCCATATTCAGTTGAGAACTGCTGGTCAGGACTTGAAAATCGATCTGAAATCGTATCTTTGAACCTGAAAAAACAATAGAAGGCAAGAACAATGTTTGAGAAACTGACTGGAAGATGCCATAATCGAATTAGTGACAAGAATATCTGACATGTGTAGAATCATTTGGTCAAACCATACATAATGTAATACAAGCCAAACCCACGAAAGGTACAAGTTGCAAACAGTTCATTGATAGTGTCAATTGAAGCAATTAATCGAAAAAACTAACATTACAATCCAAATTTTTGAATCAGTAAAGTAAACCCATTTGTTATAAGTTGCTTAAGACGTGAAATGTTCATGCTAGGAAAAAGGTTTTTATTGCTTCTCTTTCCTTGTATCTCTTAGCGAGGCTACGTATATGATATATTTAAGAATCTAATGACAAAATGAACAAAAGTTGCACTATTCAGAGCAGCTAAAGTAACTAACCTCACAAACTTGTTCCGAGTGAAATTCATAACCCTTGCAATTTGGTTAATTCACAGCCCTGCAAGAAAAATATTTAAATTTAATATCAGTTTCAGTCGAACAATCACATAATATAACAGCAAAAATTCAAACAAAACCATGGTCCCTGTCTATGTCCTTAACCTTTCAATCAATATAACATTAATTAATTGACAACTTTTTTCATCAAATCAGATTGATAATCAAGAAAGAGGAGTTGATTTTGGGTTGTTGAGAGACTCAGAAAACAGATGAAACGGAACAAAACATGAATAAACAACAGTAATTGTTCAAGTCATTTCAATTTTTCTGAGAAACCAAGCAGAAAATGAGAGAAAAATCAGTACCTGAAATTGAGAATGCAGAAATGAAGAAAGTTGATGGCAGTTGCTCTGTTTCCGTCTTCGTTTCATTTAACTAAAGAAGAAGAATAACATAAAATATAAAATAGGATCATAAGACTGAGTCAAGTCAGCCTCGTGAGCTCAGCTAAGCTCCGATACGACGCAGGACAGGACAGGACAGAACAGGACGCCACCAACTCCAACTACAGTCAAAACTCTACTTTTTCATTTCTCTCGTCTCTATTGCTTCTTTAATTTGACAAGTGGTTGTTTGATAACGCTCTAACTATACATAAGTGACAATACTTATAAATTTTTCATAATGGTTTTCTATCAGGAAGCAAGTATTTTAAGCCAAGATTTATTTGGCTTAGGCTAAACCATCAGTGAGGTGATGATATTTCATTAAAAATCATGAATCCGAACGGGTCGCTCCGCTCGATGCAATGATCTCTGGTTTGGCTTAGCCTAACACATAAAATGTTTGATTCAGATTCCTTTTCATATTCAAACATCGTCTAAGTTTAAATATATTTATTTTTTTACTATTCTTAAATCTCATTAATTTTGTCCTAAAGTTTATCTCTTGATAAAATTTAAGATTAATTTTCGTTTAGTCTCATATTTTGCTCGCACTCTCGATTGATTAACAGGAGTTAGTGCATGTGCAACAAATAAATTTGTAACTATTTGAAATATTTGCTATTTCGAGTAAGAACTAGTCCATAGTAATTTTGTTGGAAAGGAGTATTCTTGTATTTCATGGACAGATGCTAGGTTGGTGTGGCATTAGAGAAACACATGACAACATTAGATGATAGACTTTGGTGTTTGGATTAGCTTATCAAAGATTGCTGATAAGCAGGTAGAGTTCATCTTTGGCGAATCCCTGAGGTTGCTCGCTTCACCTAGCTCACTGTATCAATATCATCTCCCGTTAGCGACTCCGTCCTCAAAATTTTCCCGTCATTAGCTCATCCATACGCCGCCCATTTGGCTTTTGCTAGAAAATTGGTGCGCCTTCTTCTATTCTAACACGCAGATCTCTCTCTTTGGCACATCTCGAGTCACCACCACCATCACATTACTCTCACATCGACGATCAAAACCTCATGAACTCTTTTTCATCTCATTGGTGATGCGTTGACAAAACCAAAAAATTATAATAGCTCGATTTTTTTATTTGGACTTCTCTAATGGTTGCTCGTATTGACTCACTTTTGTCGCCATCTTATTCATCACAAAAATTACGAGTCATAAAAGACGTATCTCTTGAAAAACTATATGAGGCCAATATAACAATCTCTCAAATATGATATTTGAACATAAATTTTTTTAATTAACATGAACAAAAGTTAGTTAATCGATTAAAAGAAGAAAGCAAACATATTTTTATAGATAAAACCTAGAAGCAATCAAATGACAATATTAAAAGAGCTACGCAGATCAAATACAATTGTTTTTTTTTTTTTTTTTGAAGAAACCTCGAAAATTGTTGAAAGACCTCCAGAAAATCAAATAAAGAACAATAATAAATACATGCATATATTCCTCGGATCGGAGAAGGTTGGAAGATATTTTGTTTTGTAATACAAAATTGCAGAGGCCAAGAAATCTTTGCACACCCAACAATTTATTACTGTGTTAATTTCTGTTCGACGCTTAGATCAACAAAACGCGTTCTAGAAGAGAGAGATTTTCTACTTTGAGATCAACAATTGAATATTTGTTTAGTCAATAACACCTTGCTTCTTTCAATATCTTGGTAACATTTCATGAACACTAAAATGGGGTGACACAAAGGATAAAAATATTGATACTACTCAAATGTGATTGATGATACCTAAATTTTAACTAATGTAATTCAGAAACTCAAGAGTCTGAAACGTGTATTGACATCTTCGTCGAGTCAAACGTCGGTGACCCCAAAACACGTCAAAGATACTCACCATCAAGAAAAATGGCGAAGCCACGTCACAGCTGCAGCAAGGTACACATCCACCTACACCACATACCGGGCACCTTTCACTCGGACTGTATGCATATCACATCACCATCCATTATACCAAAGGGCAAGTAAATGTCTCGAAAACTAACTAGGCACCTAGAATAGATACGTTTTGAATACGAGTCACAAGCTCACACTGAGTCCTACATTATCACCAACCAATCACGCGCAGCCACGTCGTCAACCTAATTAGTTGGGCCAAACTTTGAAGCTTCTTTTCAAGTTGTGAGCTAAAGCTAAGGCTGGGATCTAATTCAAAAAGACAATCAAGAAGACTTGTAATTAATCACGGCTTATGCACAGTTTATCACTGTGATGAATAACACTCTACATCACATTTATCTAACAAAGTTTTAATTTTCAGTTTAAGAAACCACAAAAAACTCAACATTCTGCTTTGCCATCTCAGTTCACACTCCATTGTTCATACACAAATTAATTGCATACAGTCCATTAGTCATGTAAAGTTTAACTTTCAGAAATTTTATTCAAATATGAGATTATTACAATCTCTATAATATTTCCAATTATGAGAGCACAAAATCAATAGCCGCAACTAAAAAGGGTACAAGGAAAATTCAACTAGTTAACCTGACTGCTTACACGTTTTGTGTACTACAGATAAATTAAACGACAACACTACAATTCTAAAATATCCATATTCATGTGTAACAAAAAAACAATCTGCCTAGTAAACAAACAATAAATGCTTATTTTATTGTCCTAAGTTACCTATTCTACAAACTCAAAGACGATACAGATGGGGCTCACCTTAATCTAGGATACCTCTTCATCTGATTGAGAGCCTGGTGGCCCGGGGACAGAATCAGCAAAGAACTCCTCCACTGAAAGAAGAAGAAACATATAGAGTGACTTGACTATGTACAAAGATGTACAAATGATAAAGGTATTCAGGGGTTAAGAATTACATGTTCCATAGATATTAAATTGCCCCATTTGTATGCTCACTACTGATAAATGTTAAATGCCACAGTCCCACTAGCATTGATGAAGATTATATACAAACTTTTTATTTTTCAATTTTAGATTTAAAAAATAATAATTTATTAAAAAAAAAAAAAGCAACCTGATCTTTGGTGGAATCATAGTAGCATGTTCGCAACCAAAATATCACGAATTCAAATTTCAAGCACATTAATACAGTAGATCTTTAAATGATTGATCTCAACCCTCTGTCCTCTCTATTGCTGAATATTCTTCAGTAATTTCATATTATAATCTTTGCCCCTCTAAGAATGGATAACTTGCCACTTCTCAGACAAAGTTTTTAGCCTAAAGCAACAAATAACAAGAGATCATACCAATATCCTCTTGTTCCGGAGAATCTAGCAAAATTTCTGAATCAGAGTGCAGAAATGGTGAACCAGTGTAGTTTCCAAGGGCTCCTAAATCTGAAAATAACTTCAAGGCAACAAATCAATGGATGCAAAAGATAATGAATAAATATATAAAATAAAATAAAAAATAAAAAAGTAGATGAAGCTTAGGATGATAAAGACTAAATAGTAGTAGTAGTAAACTAATTTCTTTCATAAAATAAATTATGTTTATTGTGAGCAGATCTTAATTCCATTATTACTAATTTATTTTCTTAATGATGGGGGTTAAGATTGCGATTTTATTCCTATGTAAGGTTTTGTTTTTATTTGGATGTTTTATTTGTTGTCAGGCTCGTTCTTTTAGGGTTTTGGCTTGAAGCCAGCAAACAGGGTTTGGATGTAGTATTTTGGGTTAGACACTGAACTGATATGAGACTCATACTTGCCTCCTTTCATAAATTATTGTAACTCCTTTTTTTTCCCTCCTCTGTCTTTTACTTCTGTTTTATCTCTTCGTCTTTCCTTCAAATTCTCCTTCTGTCCCTCCTCTCCTTATTTATCAAATTTCTGTGAGCTCATTGGTATATCATTTTATTGGTTCTTTGTGGCATCCCTGTGTCTTCATTCTTTTTAAATGTGAATCATCTAAGTGTACATGCAACCAAATACAGTATACATGTCTACTAAAGAATTACGATGATTGTGGTAACTTTTTAGAATGGGCACGAGTTCCTCAACTTATGGAGAAAATTAGTATTAGTAAACAATAGCATCATTAATGCAACTGCAAAATGTTAATAGTACATATCTATATACACTTCCAATAATAATAGACAGCAGATTACCTCCCAAATTCGACAAATCAGCTGTAAAATCTGAAAGGCTGAAGTTCCAATGCATTTGATCCAAGGACCTATGTCCAACCCCACCATCAGGTGCAAGCTGCAACCCTACTGAATGAGCCATGTCAGATGTGAATGACGTATCAAGTGCGGATGTGTCTACTCCTATTCCTGATATTTCTGAAGCAGTGAATGGAAAATGTCCACTAGATGCTACTGACGTAGGACTCATGGCCATTTCTGACATTGCGGACATAGCATTACTTGGTGGAATAACAGGAGCTACTTCAGCTGAACTGCTGTCTATCACCATACTTCAGTAAGACAAAGAAGCTGTCATTAACAGAAGTTCTATCTAGCAAAATGTTTTTAGTAATATAATATTTGACAATGGGCAAATGAAATAACCAAATACATCTCTAACACAAATGTATGTTAACTTATAAGGGGATACTTTCCAATGGGACTACTGGTCTAAAATTGGAAATAAAAATAAAATAAACTAAAATAAAGAGAAGACAAGAAAATGTATTTTCAACTATGAGATGACATGTGTGTTAACTAAGTAATCAAAAGATAGAATGGGGAGATGGACAGGATCTTACTCATTTCCAGAATTCATTCGCATTGGATGAAAATTGCCAGGTGCAGGAACCCCATTGACAACATGGCAGCTTGATATACCACAGCCCATAGAGTCAAGATGGGGTTGACCACTAGCTGGAATAAGAGGCTGCTGTAGCACTGGATAGCCCATTGGTAAGTTGTTAACTGCACTGCATACAAGTGGTGTTGAATAATAGTAGCATGATACAATAATGCAACACAATCATATAACCATCAACTCTAACATGAAACGTTTAGGCATGACATAGTTGCTAGAGAGAAAAAAAAATTATCAATGAAAGTTTTCTAATAATCATTTTCTAGTGTTATTACAATCAACAAAGCTTCAATCGAAGTCAGCAGTCACCTAGCACACATAGTTCCTTCTTTATGGTCTAATATCTCCCCATTTTCTTTTTCTAGGGTAAAATCATAACTCATGAACAAAGGAATTGAATACGGGAAAAGAAAAAAAGAAGTATTATTAGGGCCTATCAAAGAACAATCATTGAGTTATCAAGAACTCAAGAAATTTTCTCCAGTATGTAATCATGTTCACATAATAGTGTATACACTCATCCAATATCATATTAAAAGGTGATACAAGTACTCTCATGACAGTAGCGAATATACACTCAATTAATGTACCTTTAACTCTGTAAGCAACAACACAATTAGGGCTTTGAACAACATATTATTAGAATGTGAGAACTTACCGGGCATGGGATGAATCCCATTCTGCATTGGACCCAAAGGAACCTTTGGAGGTACACGATACTTCATAAGATGATACTGATGCTCAAGCAAATGATTGAATAAGAGGATTTGTTTCTTCAATTTTAGTCTTATGTAATATGCCCTGAAAAAATCCGCATTTTCTTCTTCCAACTTCTGCCAAACTGAATTAACCGGAAGACGTAAGTAAAGAGGAAAATTGACTGTTTAATAATACATCAGGATAAATGGGTTTGAAGGTTAAAAAAAATCATGACAAAAGCAAGGTGATTTTTTTTTTTTTTGGTAACATGTTCTACAACTATATTTACTGAAGATAAGAAATGGGAAATCCTTTTGCACTTATAATCTATAAGCAAAAAAAATACATAGCACATAAAATAAAAAACAACCCAAACGCTGGTTATGAAAAAGGTATCAAGATGCCTACCCAAAGTTGTAAATCCTGGGTCTATCCTTGCTCGAGTCAGGAGGGTTTTAACCACCTCATCTCTATTCATATATAATTGTAGACACCGTTCTATCAAATTTTGGACCTACAACAAACATATGACAGAATAGTCAACATTGAGCCTAAAAATAGCTGAGACCTTACTCAAAATCAATATCACAGATAAAGCCGACACAGTAAAGTTAGAGGAGATGCACTCAGAATAAGCACAAACATGTCCCTTACTAGTTCAATATCTTGGCGTGAAACTTTTCTGCTATCATTGCTTGAAGTGGATATTGAACCTGAGTCAGCTAAGGGGGCCTCTGCCGTGTGATTATTCTGCTTATCAGATTGGGATTCATGTGAAACCTGGGTTGACGGCTGTATTTCTGGTGCAACCTATGAATCCCAAACAAAATTATCCTCATTTTAAAATCACACAACATATGCAAGCAACAATATATGTCTGGAAAATCAGGAAGACAATTTATAGAAGCAACTGGCAAAAAGAAACCTGTAAGGTCTTCATTCCAGATGAATGCAAGATGGCCACATTTCTTAGTTTAGCTCAAAAAGTTCCTAGCTGGGGCGGTAGGCGTGTAACTCACAAAGGTCAAGGTGTGGGCTTTTAAGCTCTCCTTGCTAAATTTAAGCAATGTTCAAATGGAAATAGTGGAACAACTGGGAATTATAAGGTTGCCTGCAAGTGTAAATAACCTTGTTAGATGCAGAAATCCTTCACAGATATTAACTTCACACAAACAAAAATAAATAAGTAAATAAATCCTGTAGCATTAAAATCAGACTAGATAATAAATGACAAGCATTAGATTAACAAATCTAGCAAAGCTCTACAGTAACCCACTCCATCTCCAGATCTCTTCAGCTCATTGAACAAACATCAAAGCTCTCCTCAGACACACAGAGCCGGTGACTACATATTAATATCTTATCAGTAACTATATTGACTCCGAACACATTCCACAATGTTCTTTCACTCGATTCCCTCGGACCCACCATTCATAAATTCACATTCTAGATGAACAATTGTAAGCAAATCGGCAGAAAGTACCTGGCAGCGAGCTCCTAATCTCCAAAAGGGCGTTAAAAAGAGTTGATTTTTCGGCAAATTGAGGAAGAACCCTAGATGAAGAAGAACTTATCCAAACAATAAAAGGTTTTTGAAGTTCCGAGAACAAAAAGTAGCACAAATAGTAACTGTTCTTGAAAATTCTTCAGTTCAAATGTAGTGGCCGAGGCTTTTACTGATAGTAATGATATTCTGTAAGTGTGATTCAATTATCGAATACAGAGACTAAAGAGAATCGGTGAGAAATATGAGTTTGAGGCAGCTGAAATGCAGAGCTTACGCCATTGCTGATACAGAGGAAAAAAACAAACAGAGACGGCGAAGAAAAATCTCACCAAACGGAGGTTTGTGGTATTTTGGATTTTATACTTTGGAAAAATGAATTTAAAATTTTATATATTGAAATTGGTAGCAGCATAAATTAATATATTTATTAGTGTTTTTGTCACGAGCGGTATGTGACCTAAGTAGGCAACATTACATTAATGATTGAAATGTGTAATTATAATTAATGGCACAATTGGCTCGATCCCTCGCTCAACACACTTTTTGAGATATGAATGAGATTTAATTATGGCTTTTTTAAATTGTGTTCTCAAACGCACCATAAAAGTATATATATGAGATTTAATTGTGACTTGCTCTCGAATGAAGATTAATCTGAGTATGATGAAACGCTTTAAAGATGTCAATCGCAAGTTTGTGGCCCCACTCAGGAACTCCGTGGATAAGAGCGAAAAGAACTGATTGCATGAGATGTTTATGTGGTTTGTTCTTCCAAACACTTTCATTGTCAAACCTTTTTACAGTTTCAACTATCTTGTTACAATTTCTTACAATTTTTCAGTAGTGTTACCAAATAAAACCGCTTAAGCCTCATTTTCAAACTTATGTCTTAATAAGATCAGACATTTTTTAAAAGTTTGATAGGAAAAGACTAAAAAAAATCATCATAATAAAAATATATAATATTTAAAAAATGAAGTGCTTAGTTTGTTTAGTAAAAGGAACCTCCAACCAATTGGCCAGAGATAGCTGAAAATTTTGACATTACTTAAAACACACCTTGCACCATGCCTTTCATGGCATATTCCCCAAATCCAGTGACATGGGTACATGAAAGTGGTATAGTAGTGGGTGTGTGTGTCTCACCTTTAAAAAAGAAAATAATAAGTGTTTTCAAGATTTTATGTGCTCTCAATATCACATTTCACCATTGATAATTGCTCAAGAAAATGACAAGATTTGCTGTGAGGCAATCAAGTTGTTGGTTGTTTGTTTGTTTTACCCAAGCAGCTTTTGAATAATTATATGATATGTAGTGTCTAGATATAATAAAATTCAATCTTATTTATTTGATGGGCTTCAATATTATTGTGGTCCCATCTAAATATGGCATCATTTTTGTTGATATTGGACTATGAAAGAAATCTCTCCTAGATATTATGGAACCTCATGGCCAGGAGCCAAGGACCACCTCCCACAATGAGAGATGATTCATGATTGTATATATTGATTTATAAGGGAGGCTAATCATGTTAAGTATTTAGTGAGGAAACACTTACGGGTTTGCACAAGCCACTTACACGTTTATTAGAAATGTGTTCCGTCACAAAAATATATTTTTTTATCCTAAATGAGTATCTAAATTAAAGACAAGTTGTTTAGTGTTATATTTTTATTTTTTGTATTTTTGACAGACATTTACTTTTGTATTATCATGATCATGTGTTAAGAAATACTAACTTGTTATAAAAATACTATTGACACTCATTTTAAAACAAAATGTCAAGAGAAACATGACACTCATGTTAGGACTAAAAGATTAACTTTTTTGCGTGAATTATGTAATGATGAAGTGGAAATAAATAGAATTTTTTTAATTATGTCATGAGAGTTATAGATAGAGTATCTCATACTCCCTCCGTCCCAAAATGAGTGTCCTGTTTGTCTAAATTTTTTGTCCCAA
>JAYMTF010003455.1:0-15175 GCA_036897485.1 Pelargonium nanum | reverse complement strand
AGCTAATTCCTTAGGTGATTAGCTACGGACCGACCGTAGCTAAATTTCGTAGCTTATTAGCTACATGGTCGGTTTGTAGTCGGTCCGTAGCTGATCAGCTACGGACCCCGTAGCAAAATATTAGCTACGAGCCTAACAGCTATATACGGACCGGTCCCCATAGCTGTTTCGTAGCTGATTGATCACTGTTTTCTTGTAGTGAAAATTAAAAACCGCAATAGCCTATTTATTTCAGGGAAGTACAATCAACTTTATTTTTCATATTAACTATTTGTCAACATTAATAAATTATTTAATTATCTAATGCATTATAATAATGAAGACCCGAACAAAGTCGGGTGCCAAAACTAGTTGAATTGAATTGAGTTAAGACCGCCGTTAAATGTTTAAATAAGTCTTCATAAACGCTTCCCGGCCGATGATGTGCATGATCACGTCTTTAATTAATCACTACACGAGCACACAAGTGCACTTGTTAGCAAGTAATACAATGGACATTAGTTTCAAATGTCCAGATTTTAAAACAAAAAATTAGTTTTAAAATGAGTACCTATTTGTTTATGAATTCAGTTATATATGCTTGAATTATCAAACGTACGTTACCATAAAACTAGATGATTATAATAAATGCATACATAAAGATATATAAGAAAAGGTGTACTACTATGTTATTGTTTCATTTTTAAACCAAGAGAATATGATCAAATTTGACACTTTTTGAGGGTGGGAATTTCATTAGTCATGAAAACAGTTAAAGAGTTAATATGAGGTCTCATATAGGTACAACCATCTGTAAAGGTTGTGAGGGTTAGGCACATGGATATGGAGGTTGAACTTGAAAAGCCTCATTACTTAGTTAATGATGTATTGAATTTGGATTTTGCAATCCATCAATTGGGGTGGTTATTTACAGTTGAGCAACTTTATTATGATTCCAATATTTCAGTGACATCAGGTATTATTTGTTATCTTTGAGTATGATTCTGTACATCTCTTACAAATGAATCCATATTTAGTTTATTTATTATTAATGTACAATGCTTCTGGGATGTCCTACAAACTGCACAAGAATGATCATTTTGTTGGATCATCCATAATAGAGAGAATGATTTAGTATATACACAAAAGTTTTTGAGATTTAAAGGTTTAATAAGAGTAGCAGTTGATTAGGAAAAGCTCACGAGTCATGTAGTTAAAAGGCATATAACTTTTGTTAATATTTCGAGTTCGAGTCTTTCAAGATGATACGATATTGTAATTAATATAGGTTTCATCTGAATTTCGGAATCTGAAATATGATAAGTTTTGAATATTACTATTAAATTCAAATTTCAAAAATATATATTATGGAAAAGTTGAAAAATATTATGTTCCTTTTTCTTTTTTTGTCTTTTTTTTTTCTGAAAGCATGCTTGTTTATTTATAAGAAATTTAAAATATTGCATTTGAAATACTAAAAAAAACTAGAAATGTTTCATTAAAAAAAAAACTAATTGAAATGTTAATAAAATGAGAAAAACGATATTTATATCAATTTCAAATATTATTTTTAGTAGGGATTTAGCCGTGAAAACTTATCTTTTTAGTTGAAAAAAAATTATTACGTTTTGACCGTATTAAACATAATATATTAATCGCAAATAAATTTATGTACCTATTACTATGTCAAGTTTCGCATGACTTAAAATACAACCTTACAATAGAAATATTGATTGGTGTTGTCCAAAATATCATAAGTCTAACTGGCGAATTACAACGTGACACGTGGCGCTCGAGCGCCACGTCATCAAGGTTATTGGCTTCGAAGCCCATCCCAAGGTCACGTTCCAAACACGTTTACTCAAATGCAGACTACCTCCGAGGTCGTCAATGGCGTCTAATGTCGCTCGACGACACCTAAAGCCATTCTCAATGCCAATGGTTGTGTTCGAGGCCGCCAACATCGCTCGGCTGCGCCCAAAGTCATTGTGCGCTCTAAACGCTAATTAATGCGTCCGAGACCACCGATGAAGCCCAATGTCGCTCGGAGGCGCCCAAAGCCATTGCTCGCACCCAACGCCAATGGTCGCGTTCGAGACTACCGACGACGCCCAATGTCTCGGCGATACCCAAAGCCATTGCACGCGGCCAACACCAATGGTCGCATTTGAAACCACCCACGATGCCAACGGTCGACTCCAAGACTGTTAGCGACGTTCAAAACCATTGTGAGCGCCCAACGGCAATGCCAGACTCCGAGACCGTCAGCGACGACCAATGTCGCTTGGCGGGGCCCAAAATCATTGCGCGCGCCCGACCCCAAAACCATTATTTTGTGAATCAAAGTTGGTATTTGTATTAATCTTGATAATTTATAGAAAAAACACTTCAATCGCATAATTGAGAAAATTTGTGATTTTCTTCAATTTACTTTTCCTATTCATCAAGAATTTTTGGATATGAATATGTATTATTTAAAAAAAATAAAATCATAATAATGTTCTTCTTGAATAATTATATAAAATATTTTATATATATATATCAGTCAGACATTTGGACACAAAGTTACGAATTTTTGAAGTTGAAGTCGAAATATAAAATTAAAAACAAAGAAATGAGAATAAAAATTTCATTCTATTCACTTTTTGTAAGAATTAAATTACATATGAGTAAGCGAGTCTGGAAATCAGAATTAGAATCACAATTAATACTGTTTTAATACAACTATCATCAATAAGAATAACATTCTCATTCTCCATTTCACTTTCCACCTAAAAATGTTAATTCAAACACTAACTTAGTGTTTCTTCACAAGTACATCAAATCTTGTTAGTTGGCGGTTATTTTGCTAATATAAATAAAATAAATACCCAATAGATTGGAGAAAAGGTTGCAACTGTTATGGTTTTGATTTTTTCAATGTTTTGACCATTGAAAGTTTATTTTTTGTTTGATAAAATCATAAAGAGATGATAAAAAAGAGGAGAGCCTAAATACCTGGATTCACCATATTTATTATTTTGGAAGAGGAAGAGGAAGTTGAGCAGTAATTAGAATGTATAAATTATAACAAACAATTTATTTCATTTAACAGATTGTTGCCCAAACTATCTATATCTTTCCTCTGTAAATGTGTACAAGTTTGGATTTTCTTAATCAATATAACTTTTTATTTCATTTCATAGATTGTTGCCCAAAATATCTATATCTTTCCTTTGTAAATGTATACAAGTTTGGATTTTCTTAATCAATATTGATATCCGAATGTTACATTCTTACTAAACTATCTACTCTAAGTCTCTAACTTTAATTAATTCAACCCAAACCAAAACTTAAGCTTACAAGACATAGTAATATAAATTATATGTAATAAAGTTATTATATATCATAAAAATTATTGATTTAGCCTTTGTGCTTATACACATAACAAGAACTAAGGATTTGCACATACAGAAGCAAACAAAAGGAAGAAGAATTCTAAAAACAACATAAAATATTTATAAATTAAATTAGGCCGACACTACCTAAAAACCAAAACTACTAACAATTCAAACGACGTCGTTGGAAGCCATTTTCACTTCCCGTGAGTGACAGTGACTGTTACTAGTAATTTACCAGTTACCTCCTTCCTCTTTTCAGTTTAAAAAGCAGTTTACAATGCGCTTTCTCTCAGGCTGTGCTTCTCCGGCGACGTTCCCGGCGCTGCCACCACCTCCGACACCTTAATTCCACACCTCCATTTCACCACATCATGTCTCTCTCAGCGCCACCGCTCAACATGAAACGCCTCCTCTTGACCTGCATTGCCAAGCTCGCCGACCGCGACACCCACTCCCTCGCCGCCGCCGAGCTCGACTCCATCGCCACCACCCTCGACCACTCCTCCCTCCCTACCTTCCTCTCCTGCATTTGCTCCACCGACTCCGCCGACAAGCCCCTCGTCCGCAAGCAGTGCATCCGCCTCCTCGCCCTCCTCGCCGAAAATCACGGGAACTCCCTCTCTCCCTACCTCTCCAAGATTCTCTCGACGATCACTAAGCGCCTCCGCGATCAGGACTCTACCGTCCGATCCACCTGCGTGGCGGCGACCGGAGCATTGTCGCTTCACGTCACGAAACCGCCGTTCTCTTCGTTCCTGAAGCCTTTATCCGACGCTCTCTTCACCGAGCAGGAGCAGAATTCACAGATCGGAGCCGCGCTGTGCTTGGCCTCGGCGATCGAGGCCGCGCCGGATCCGGAACCGGCGAGATTGACGAAGATTTTGCCGCGGCTGGAGCGGCTGCTGAAATGCGAGAGCTTCAAGGCGAAGGCCGCGTTGATAACGCTGATCGGGAGCGTTGTGGAGGCCGGCGCTGCGTCGGCGGCCGGAGTTTTGAAGAATCTGGTGCCCTGTGTGCTGCAGTTCTTGAGCAGCGAGGATTGGGCGGCGAGGAAGGCGGCGGCGGAGGTTCTACTGAAGCTTGCTGTCGTGGAGAGGGACTTGCTTGGGGAATTTAAGGCTGGGTCCATGAAGGCTTTGGAGAGCCGGAGATTTGATAAGGTCCTCTTCTAGTTGTTGAATAATTTGTTTCTTTGGTTTTAATTGAATGTTTGTTAATGTTGATTCAATTTCTGCTGGTGATGTAGGTTAAGGCTGTTAGGGAGGTGATGAACCAGATGGTGGAGGCTTGGAAGCAGATTCCTGATGTTTCCGATGAGTTTTCGCCACCGCCGAGATCACAATCTTCTTCAAGAGGTAACAACATTGATTTGCTTGCTATAGAAGCTAATATTATCATAATTTGATTACTTGTTTGCTGCAAGTTTGATGGAACTGGATAATCTGAATTGTAGCTATAATTAATGAGTAGCTTCATTGTTTACTTAATGTCTCTTGTGGTTCTATAATAGGAAAAATTGATATGTCACTTATTTAGATTTGTCTTGATTCTTGCTTATATATGTTTTCATGGGAACAGAGGATGCTAGTGATGGGCGCTACCCGCCTAGTTCCAAGAATTCATGTGTTGCTACTACTCAAACGAGGAAGAAGTACACTCCCTCTAGCAGATCAAGTCCACCTGAAGGTTCATCTGCTACCACTGTCAGAAAAATCAGTCCTTTAAAGAGTAGTGACACCAAGAAAAGCCCAGCAATGTTCCAAAAGCTGGACCGTAAGAAACCTTTGGATTGGAAGGTTGAAGTTTCCGTAACTCATTCGCCCTCTTTGAGTGCAGTCTGTGAGGATGATCTTACGGAAAGAAGTGGGAACATTCCAGAAGTACGGGTTAATGAGAATGGCAGGTTTTCAAAGTCAGAAACCAAACGATCTCTTTTCAATAAGAATTCAGATGAGAAGATACACAAGTTTGGCGGGTGTAAGCTTGGTTCTCGTGTGGTTCCATGTCTTGAGGAGAAGTCGGAAAACTCTGTTCCGGTTAGCAATGTTTCTGGGGATTCCCATAAGAGCCACAAAGATTGTGAGGAGTTGTCTTTGATTCGTAAGCAGCTTCTTCAAATTGAAAAGCAGCAATCCAGTCTCTTAGATCTCCTACAGGTTCGTTTCAGACAGCTTGACTATTGGTACTCTCTAAAAGTGAATTGTCACTTATTACTTTAGTGTGTCGGTGTCTAGCTAACTACAATTCTCTTAGATCCTAATTGTGCTTTGTGAATTTCTTTTACCAAGTTTTACTTAACCTCGACTTATTTGGCATCATTAGTGAAATCCAGGACAATTTGGAATTGTTAGTTGGACATATGACCTGATTCCATATTATAATAATCAGATAACTTTGTTTCTACTCCCTTGTGACCATGACAATTTGGCTATCTTAGTTAGACATATGACCTGATTCAATGGTTCTAGTTTTCAAATAACTTTGTTTCTACTCTCTGTCCGTTCTTACTGTTGAAGCTGCGCATTTGGATCTACCAATGCTAAAAGATTGATTAGTTTTTTGTACATGCATCAAAATAGTAATATGTAGTGGCTAACAAGTATAGTAGAATAGAAAGATATTTGAGCTGTAATCAACCCCCTAAAATATTTACAAGTAACTAGAAGAAGCCAAATATGATATATCCTTGGTGTTTCTAATTTCTATTATGAGAATATAAGGGTCCGTTTAGTTGTAGAGAACAGTTTCCATTTTCTGTTATTGTTTTCAATTTTCCAGTTTTTTGTTTTCTATGGAAAACTTGGAGAATTTAGAAAAACCCGTTTTCTCACCGCATTGTCTCCTTCCCTCATATATAGAGATTCATTGGGAGCTCGCAGACAGGGATGCAATCTTTGGAGACGCGTGTCAATGGCCTAGAAATGGCACTGGATGGGATATCTTATGACTTAGCTGTATCAAGCGCGAGGATGAACAAGGCAGACTCCTCTAGCACCACATGTTGTCGACTACCCGGTGCAGATTTTCTGAGCTCCAAATTCTGGAGGAAAACTGAAGGCCGCTGTTCAACCTCAAGTTTCCTTTCTGGTGGCAGCCCGTCTGCAGCCATGGCCATGCCTTATAGAGCTGAACATAACGGCAATGCCAACAACTTGAAGTTTCAGAACCCTAGGTTTCAGCTCCAAGGTGGAGGCGGATTGATCATGAACCCATTGGCGGAGGTTCCTAATTCGCTGAGGGGAAATTCGGGGGTTGCACACTGTTAGCAGGTAGCCATGAGAATTTATATTCCAGTATCTCTAAGATTATCCGATTTTAATTCTTGTTGATCCGAACCAGACATGCTGCGAAGAAAATACGTGATTTTCAATTTAGGAAAGGGTTTTATAATTGTGTTTTGCAGTTTGAATCAAAAGAAAACAGCAAAGGCCACTAAATATAGATGTTGGTGATATTTGTATAGAAAAGAAAAGATCATTGTACTTGTTTTTTTTTTTTTTTGCTTCTTCTCTTTCCATGAAACTTTCAATTTAATGAAGCTTTATGTTGTTATTGTTAGATGATAATGATGTTGTAGCTCCATTTTAATTATATGCTAATTACATGGAAATGTTATAGTAGCATAATTATTATATAGAGCTGGCAATAAGAGAGTGCCATCAGAACAGCTGGATCTGATTGGATCCAATTATTTATCCAAAGTTGTAAGTTATAGAGAATGGCCAATACACCAACAATACATATGTAAAGGGTAGCTCTCCCTAACCCATCTCATACCGTCAGCAGGAAGGTTCGAATCCGAAATCTCAAAGAGAATCTAAAAGGATTTAACCGTTTGACCCAAGATGTCTTTATACTATTTGAACTGACTTGTTCATATGAATTACTCACTATCATTTTTATTTTTATTTCTTTTCTAATGAAGTGAATATTTATTTACACATTCATGAAGATTACAGTGTTAAGTAATTGAAAAATTACAAATACTGCATTGAAATATAATCATTTATTTAAAAAATGTTTTTCGTGTGTGTATGCTATACTTTGATATAAGGTGTTAATTTTACAGCAAAAGTTCGAAAAGAAGAAATAAAAATATGATAAATACAATGTCAAAGAAAAACTAAGAGTTAAAACTAAATTGTATGGGAAAGACAACTAGAGAATTTTTTTTAATAAAAATAAACAAATCAGATTGTATTAGAAAAAGAAAAGGAATTGTGGCTTAACAATCAGAGTGTAGAGACTAAAAAAAGAAAAAGGAATTGTGTTAATGTTTTTTTTAATTTAATGACATCTTCTGATAGCAAAATTGCAACAAAAAAAAGAAGGTAATAAGTAGATATATAATTATTATCATCTCAAAACATATTTATATTCATTTGATATAAACTCGCATCTTCACAGCAACTACACTACATTATTTGCAAAGCCACAGACACAAATCTCCCTCAGAATCCTGTTGAATTCAACATCTTTACCCTCACAATATCCATAGCTGCACTCACCATTTCTTCCCAGACAAAGATATAAGCTGCAGCAACAACAACAACAACAAAATGTCAGTAACAACTCTATACATACATGCATGCAGCTGATGAAACTACGCGTTTCAAGCATGGAATGAAGACATTAAGGATAGAAGAATCAGAATTCGGAGAATAATAGCAGACACGGTACAAAAAATGTAGGAAACATTTCAAAGTACACGAGCGATAAAACAACTAGTCATCTCCAATGGACATTAGTTGATGTAGAAGAGGATGCCGGATGAAAAATTCACTTATTTCAGGTTCATAGAAGGCTTAGCTTCTCTCTCTCTACCAAACCCCCCAACACGGATTATAGGTAAAGCCAGCCCCGTGACCTCTCGCCCTCTTCCTATGATATCATACTAGCGGAAAACTACTTTTAAAACTTTAGGATTGTTAAACTTGACTCCAAGCCAACAACTTAAACTGATAGGCGAGCAAAACATACAGCCAAAGCATACCTCAGGGTCGGGTTGTCCACTATCAACTTAAAACGAATTCAAGGAAAAGAAAAAAAGCAAAGAGTCAAAGAACAAATAGTGCATGTAGTTTACAAAAGCAAGAAATTATGCTAATGGCTATATCTTAAATGAGAAATTGCAAAATCTAAGTACTTCATAATGAATACATGAACCACTCAGTCAATCAAACTGATGATGCACATGGTCTTTACACAAGATTAGACATGTCGGCTACCAAGTTAGATGAAATATGCAGAACGTGAGCAGTGTGTCACACATGTCTGGCCTGGACCAGGCAGGTTAGGTAGCACATGAATATCATGTTTTTGGTACGACCCTTAGAACCCGGGCAGAGATGACGATCCCACGGGTTGGGAAGGAAGGACAAGGCTCACGTCCTACCTGTGAGCTACGAGCTCAGCATGATCTAAAAAAAAATTTAGTCAGTACATGTGCAATAGTCATAGGCAAAAGCTAAAAGCTGTATAGATTCATAGAACTTAATGTTGTGTTAATTTATCTAATCGACATAGAGATATAGTACGTCATTAATTAGCATAAAACTTATTATTGCTAGAGAAAGATTAGTATGTACTCTAGGAATGAGTGTCCTCTGTCCCAAAACATCGCTTGTCTAGCACCAATACACCATTGAAAAGCAAAAAAGCAGTAGCCATGATTTTTTAGCTTGGCAATTTATTAAATATGCATAGAATATACTTATACATACACACACACACACACACATATATATATATATTTCAAGTGTCTATGTGCGCCTTGTTTACGAAAGGTGCGCGCCATGCGCCGTGGCTTCAGAAGGGGTTTGCGCCATTGTGCGCCTTGCGCCGTAAATAACATGCTCCTTGTCAAGGAATCAGAACTCAATTTGATGGAATACTTCATGCTCCTTGTCAGAAAATAGAATGGATCATCCTATCATAATGCATCTATCTTTTGCTGCCAAACTCAGCCTAAACTTCAGTGTATACCTTCTAAGAGTGGTTGGGAATTTTTAAGATCAATACAGTAAATCACATTTTTGATGAATGGACAGAGTAGCTGAAGTCATGCATAACTAGGGTCATATATATACTCACCTAAAATATGGTGTTGTAACTTGGGTCAGCTTACTAAGTTCAAACCAGCTCTGGCTCAGCTAAAACCAAGATTTTGACACGGCTAAACAAACACACAGTTATTTAACTAAGTAAAGAACCAGCTAGGGCATTGCTTCTATTTGCAATCCAGCACTATGTGAAGCACCAATCAGACATCACAAAGTTTTCGTCAAATCTATATATAAATGCATGAATATGCACTCACACATGCATGCACTGACAGAAAGCAAACACAATTTATCACCAACCTGACGAGCAACCTGCGCGAGTCGCCGGCTTTGTCTGGATGATTCAGTTACCAAGCTAGACTTTTGTGTTTCAACAGAACCATTTTGTTTCTCAGCTGTCTTTTTCTTCGAGATTCTATCATCATGAGAAGAATTACCATTAGGGCTGTTCAATGGCTCCCTCTTCCGCTTCCTATGAAATGTGTACTTCAGAAACCTATTGTCTGCAGGTTGATTGGGTAGCCCATCAGTCAAATTAGATGCTTTTGTATCTGGCTTTGCAACTGATACATTAACTGGCTCAATATCTGACGTGTGACACATAACTTCTGATTTTTTGCCATTTGCATTTTCCTGTCTAGCTGACTCCGGTTTGTCTATGAACACTTCTGCACCATTTTCAGATACATCTACATAACTTGACTGTGTCACCATTTCACATATCGCTGACTGTAATTCGGGAGACCGAGAGGATTCTGGATCCTGTTCAGCTTCATTTTCAGTTAACTTAGAGGAGTTATCCATAGATTGATGATCATTACTGGCTGAATATGGTGTAGTTTTGGAGCAAGAAAGATCCAATGCTTGAAGCGTTTCTGTAACCTGATCAGGAATACATCCAAATAAGGGAGCTTTCCTTTTCTTATATCTATTGCCTCTTTTTCTTTTTCTGCGGAAGGACTTCACAACTTCAGCTGGGATATTGTCTTCATATTCCTTAATTGCTTCAAATATATCAAAAGTTTTCTCTACTTTACATACTTCAACTTTAGAAGTCGGTGCTTCACACATTTCTTTACCTATTTCTCCCCTGATAGCTGTTTCATTCTCTACTTGTCCAGAAATAGATGATTTTTCATCTAACAGGTTTCTTTCACATGCTCGAATTCTCTGGGTGCATCCATTCCTGTACAGCTCAGGCTCTTTACTTCTCATTACAATGGAAGCAAAATCTGAGTTATGAACATAAGAGCTGCCAACTTGAGAACCATTTGTGCTATAGCACTTATTGCCTTCATATGTCTTGTTAAAAGTAGAATTCCTCGCGTCAGAAGATGTTAACAGTTCGGGTTGTGAATCTGGTTTAGGTAATACTACAGACCGAGAGATATTTATCCTGTTCTCCTGTGATATTTCTTCTGGCATAGAAGTATCACACCTTAAATTTGGTTCCTTCGGAGAATGAATTTGGTTGTTAGTCACCTTCTCCAATTCAGCCCGCACTTCTTCCAACTCTTCTCTAAGATCTTTTACTATATCCTCAGCTTCCTGGAGCTGTGCTTCCAGCTCCTCAATTTTCTTTTGCTGATTTAAGGATGTAATTTCTGCTTCCCTGACCTGAATATATTACAAGATCAGTAAATACAGCGTTTGTCTAGCACTAATTATATCCTTCATCTGTCCCAAAAATGACTCTTTCTGCAAAAAGTTTGTCCTAAAATGAGCGTCTTCTTATCTTTTTGGTAAGTTAGGCATATAACAATAATATCCCTAAAATATGTTAGTTAGAACCTCTTTAGTTTGTTACAACAAAGCCATATGGGGAGCACATGAAGGAAAATTGTGCGCTGATCTAATCATTTTTAATTTTTGGAAAAATGGAAAAGAGGTCACTCATTTTGGGAAGGAGGTAGTAGTAAAATCTAAATCCATACCGGAAAGAAAGAAAAAGGGTTGAACAACACCAAACAATCTAATTCCTGTTAATTATATGTTACCACAGTCTGAAGGCTGCGAGTAGGAGCCAACAACAACTGTTGATATAAAAGAAGCAGTTTATAGACATTGGTAAGCAACAAGACATTTCTATAGGTTTTGGTTCCGAATATTAACCAGGATATAACCTTACAGATCTCTATACTCCTATAAACTCTAACAAATGATTTTTAATTACAAAGCAATCAAATTTAAACAGAATTTGTTGATCACCAAAGGTGTACAGACGTCTTAGATAAACTGAGTTGAATATTCACATGGTTAAAATCCACCTCCAAAATTTTCTATTTTCCTTAACCTTTTCACAAATTTGTAAAATTCAACTCATGAAGCAAAACAACTCTTACATAGACAAAACTTTATTGTTGGTAGTCCTTAATAGATTATCCTTTATAGACAAGATAGTAGATTATAGCTAATTCGACATTCTGTGATTATATGCAAGTGAATAATGAAAGTACTCATTGTTTTTGTCCAGTTCTTTCTGAAAAAAGTGTGTAATGTGAAGACTTAGGCAATGGTAATAAAGAACAAACAGCCAACAATTTGTTATCATCGTTTTCATTGATCAATAACGGAGAAGAAAGCAAGAAAAAAAAGACATAGGAAGAAGAGAAGCCCAAAGAAATTAGCAAGAGATTTAAGCTGCCTCCATTCTCAGCTTCCCAAAGTAAACACACGACAAAAGAAAATAGTAATCTGTTTTCAGAATAGGAACATCTTTCCAGGTTCCCTCCAATAGCATAAGAATTAAAAAGAAGAAATATGGGGTTAACCATACTGAGATGTTTATATGACAATTCGAAAGAAGGATAAATACAGATTTAAAATGTGATGAATTAAGACGATAATCACTTCAAAAAGTTTCTTTTAGATAAGAATATGAAATTATGAATACCATGCAACACATTCATGAAGACCGTAAAATAAATTGGTAACACACATGAATCTAATAATTTACGTTTGATACACCATTTCAACTTAAAAATGTGGAGCAAATAGTTTGCAGTGACTATGTCGAAAATTAGTTGTTCACCATGTCAAGTGCCTTGGTATGAAATAATGTCAATTGTAAAAGTTAGTTTGTGAGTAATACAAGCATTTTTGTAGAAACAACGAAGCAAAAATGGTATGTTTAAATCAAGAGAAGCTGGTCAGTTATGTACGAATCACCTATATATATTCTTATACTAGTTGGAATGTTGGATATTAAAATTGCGTAGCATGAATGAGAAAACCATATAATCTAGTAGCATACATATTCTGCATCAAGCTGAATTTCTTCCCAACTAAATCAAACTTAGACAAAATTAATGTAGTCGTCTTCTGCAAAAAGCAGAAAAATACTAGAAAGTTGCAGGAAAGACTAGCAGGGTTAGCTGTATCACCTCACATATGATAAATTTCTATAATCTAGTAGGTACACATTCTACACTGAAGTGAAGTTCTTTACAACTGAATCAAGGTTTACTTTGACAGGACTAATACGGAGTTCACAAAAGGTAGAGAAATTCAAGAGAGTAGCAAGAAAGACTGTTGGAGATAACTAAATACCAACTCCTATATGACTCACAGACAATAGATGTGCATGAGATGGCATATGGCTAAGCCATATAAGATAACAAGTGTTGGATGAATGTGTAGATAGATATAATGCAGACTCAATGAATAAGTTGTTTCAATGCATAATCATTTAACTATGTATCCTATCAAATCAATCCAAAAAAATGGCAATAGTAGAAAAGAGTATAGCAGCCAATAACATCCTAGACACCAACGGTAGCTGATACAGCATAACTTCAAACCAAAACCTCTTGTAACATTTCCTACACATACCCTTTAAGCAACAAGAGACATTTGAAACAAGAAAGATATACTGATATCCATTCTCGAAGCCCCACTTCAGTATCACTGACTGTAAGAAAGTGCAAAATTGAGTGGCATTTGAGATTGCCACTACAGCATACACATTCCCTAATGCAGTCCCCTTCAACTGATAGGCCATAAACTGAAACTCAACTACTTGATACGAAAGAAAACCAAAACCTCATGCAACATTTCCTACACACACCCTTTAAGCAGCAAGAGATATTCGAAATACGAAAGGTATACTGAAATCCATTCTCGAAGCCCCACTTCAGTACTACTGACTGTAAGAAAGTGCAAAATTGAGTGGCATTTGAGATTACCACTACAGCACACACATTCCCTAATGCAGTCCCCTTCAAATGATAGGCCATAAACCGAAACTCAACTACTCGATACGAAAGAAAACCAAAGAAGTCAACCTCATTCCACCAAGTGAAATTGATAGAAAATGTGCACATTACAGCTCATGATCAATCCAGAACTAGCTTGGAGCTTTCAACACCAACCCATACCAAAACCAGATGAGCAAAACCAGAATTTCCAACTCCCATTGCAAAACAAACAACCCAAAAGCCAAAACAAAACAACAAGAAACCTCATTTGAAAATGCAAAAAAAACAGTATACCTTAGAATCCAACATCTGCTTGAGCCTTAGCAACATACGAAGCGCCTCATCTTTAGCAGTGAACAGCTCCTGCTGGTACCGAAGAGCCTTCCTCTCCGACACCATAATCCTCGCCGACGCTTCCTTGGCCGTATTCAGTATAATCTCCGCATAAGCCTTCTTCAAAGCCGTCAATTTCTGCAAAACCCACCAAAACCCAATACTCAAATCAGCCTTTCAAGCAAAACCCACCAAGATCAGAACCAAAAAAAGCCCTCATTCAAATCAAAATCAAATTTTTATTTGTAAAAAACAACAACTTTAGCTAGTATTTAAACGAAATTTCGCGGCGGCGCCGGTGGAGATTCCGGCGACCGGATCGGTACCTCAGAATCGGCCATCCGGTGACCTAATGCATAAGAGCTGGTGGGTTGGTTTCGGTTTCAGACCAAAAATGGAGGTTGGTTCTGTTTTCGCTTTCCTTTGCAGGAGCTGTCTGTTATGAACTGAATTTTCCAGTTCTCCTTTTCCCGTTTTACCCTCCCTAACCTCTCTTAATTACGGAACTGACACTGAAATGACACCGGTGCGGTTTTTCGTTTTCCTATGGGCTCGCGCGCCATCAAGGCGGGTCCACCGATCTGACGTGGACTGGTTGATGACTGCGGGTCTACGGTGGACGTGCGAAACAGGGGAGTGCGTCTCGTTTACAGTTAGTTATATTTGAACCGTTTGGGAAGACCAAACATGTTGGATTTAGTTTAGGAGTTCAGCTTGTTTTGTTTAGTTAGGATTTGCTAATTGTAATTTAACCCTTCAATTCTCTCTTTTATCTAATTTGGCCCAATTTCTATTTTAATATATCTATTAATTTTTTTTTTAAGGAACTCAATAAGTTTATATTAAATCAAACAATAACCAATACAAACTCTAGCGAAAGAGACGGGCATGAAACCTCGATCTCATCACCAATCCAAAACATACTAATAGATGATCTATTTAATAAGTAAATAGTCCTAATGGCCTCAAATCTAAAAGAAACAAACTGAACATAATTAAAATTATCTAAATGAGGCATGATGTCATAATGAACCAAACCAAAGGCACTGGAAAATCCATCCCCTCCGGTCTGAATAGCACAAATAACTTACAACGATTGCACTTGAAGTTTAAACCGACCACGTGGGGTGCTCTGCCAACCTCCTCTCGTCACCATCGTGTATGCCATATGATCCGACAACAAACTCGAAGTCTGATCCGATGACTCTGACCAGATCACCACCTT
>JAYMTF010003454.1:0-15176 GCA_036897485.1 Pelargonium nanum | reverse complement strand
GCAAGCCCTCCCCCGCCGCCGTCTTCTCCCACAACCCTCCCCTATCTTGCAATGACGGTACCTCGTCCCTAGATACTTCTTCCGGAGCCATCTTCCGGGAACTTACCCTCCACTTCAGCTCCGGAGTTACAGATCTAATCAGAGGTATCTATTTCACCTCCGGTTAACTCGTTTATATTATGCTCGAAATCAACGTTTGAATCCTCGATTTTGAATTCTCCATATGAACGTAGTGTTTCGATTCAGTTTTCATTTTTTTTTGTGCACCTGTTCATTTGAATTGATTGCATTTGGACCTACTGGATTTGTGATTTTTAATTCAGGAGAGAAGTTGTAACAAAATGAAGGATTTTGCGTATTATAGCTTCTGGTTTGTTAGCTGGTTGGTTCATCTTTTGCTGAGTTTTGCGAACTTGTTTTGATAATGAGGCTAGTCACACTGCCTTAGTGGATACAATTCTAAGCATTTGAGTGAGGTTTCATGTTATCATGGTTCTCTTATTCTAACTATAGAAAATTGTTTGCATTTTTCTTGTATATAGTTATAAAACTTTGATGGTTTTTATGAGTGAGAGAAACACAGGAGTGATGGGGGATCAAAAAAGGTTAAGACTTAAGAAGCAGTCAACTTTCTCATCACTATCAAAATTTACGAAGTTTGAGCTTGTATTGGTAATAATCCCGGACCGAGGTACAGGAGCTCTGAAGTGTAAAATAGGAGAAAGTTAAAACTATGATGAAGTGGGTCTCAATGTGATCTCAGGCGATTAATGTCTGTATTAGACCACAGATGCTAGAATCTAAATAAGGAATGAAATGTTCAAGTTGATGATATATTTGTAGGTAGAAGTAGAAGTTGCTTTTCGTGGGCATAGTGAGCAATGAAATATTCAAGTTGATGATATATTTGTAGGTAAAATCAAAAGCCTGATTTTTCACTCAGACTCTTCACTCTTGTTATGTTTATTTAATGTGATATTTTAAATTCTAATAGTTTGTTTTTAATTTTTTATCAACGATTGTGTCGTTATAGGGTATTCTTCTGAAGCCACTGGACATGGCATCAGTCTGGTCCCAGACCTACAGCCTACTGTGGCAGCTGTGAAGAATCCTACCCCAAAAATCGTATATGATGAGTACAATCATGAGCGTTATCCTCCTGGTGACCCCAGCAAGCGTGCATTTGCCTATTTTGTCTTGACTGGTGGTAGGTTTGTTTATGCCTCTTTGATCCGCCTTTTGATCCTGAAGTTTGTGTTGAGCATGTCTGCCAGCAAAGATGTTCTTGCCCTTGCCTCCCTTGAGGTTGATCTGTCCGGCATTGAAACCGGGACAACTGTTACAGTCAAGTGGCGTGGGAAGCCAGTTTTCATCAGGCGTCGAACTGAAGAGGACATCAAGCTGGCAAACAGTGTGGATCTTGGGTCTCTTCGCGACCCACAGGAGGATGGTCTGAGGGTTAAGGATCCAGAATGGCTCGTTGTTATTGGGGTCTGCACTCACCTAGGGTGCATCCCCTTGCCAAATGCTGGTGATTTTGGTGGTTGGTTTTGTCCGTGCCATGGTTCACATTATGACATCTCCGGTAGGATCCGCAAGGGGCCTGCACCATATAATCTGGAAATACCCACTTACAGCTTCTTGGATCAGAACAAACTACTAATCGGTTGAGAAGTTGGACTGGGTAAGGGGTCTTATTATTGCGAGTTTGATATTCTGCAAACTGGTGAAAATTGGATTACTTGCTTTGCAAAATAATTTGCTTCTTTTCTTGGCATTTTCTTGTTACGGTTTACATATACTTAAGATGTTACATATTCAGAAATTCACTTCTGGGACACTATTCTTGAAAGTTTACATGTTTACAGACTTGTCGTGCCCATATGAACTTGTGCTCGAATCATAACAGACTTCATGACACAAACTACTGAAGTTCAAATGTTTAAACTCATACTTATCATGATAAGTTTTCTGGGTTTCAATATTCTGTTGCATCTGTATCTTGTATATGCTGCAGGATAGGAACTTTTGCTCATTACCTTCTTTATGGTCTTTTTGTCAATAAATGGGTAAACAACCTTCCATCATGTGAGGATCAAATCAATGTGGTTGAATACATAAAGAGCCAAAGTTGAGGATCTGTAATAGCATTTTACAAATACAGTGATAATGATTTTGTTGAATTGAGTTCCAAATTTATTGACTTATAGAGAAAAAAAAAAGAAAAATTTCAGTACAAGACATTAGTTTTTTTTTTTGGTAGTTTAGCTTTGGAAAGAATGTGATTGTAAGATTGTAAAATTTTAATATCATCCAAAATTACAATTTTGTCATTTGATCAATTTGTCTATCCTACGTGACAATTCATGTGATTTTTTTAGTTAATGGAACCTCAACGTGAGTTAACGATACATTTAATATTAAGTACCAAATTAAGTACAAAAGTATAGTGTGAATATTAAATTGGATAAAATGAAAGAGCAGGTACTAAATTAAATTATGGACCAAAATTTGGATACCAAACCTAACAATAATCCATGTATTATAGACCCAAGAGTAGTGACGCAGTAGGCAACACAGGCTACACGAGTGAGAAGAACGCTTGCGTTCGGTCCCTGCTCAACACATCCTTGGATAGTCTAGATGTGGTAAAACGGGTTAAAGATGTCAACCGCGAGTTTGCCGGCCTGCTCAGGAACCTCAAATCGGACTGATGTTGCATCCAGTCCTAGATTTTGTCTCTTGGACCGAGGAGAAGGGGGCTCGGCGGGAAGAGGGTTGTACCATGAGAGAGGGAGGTAGCAGCAGATTATCGCCCACATAAGAAAATATAAAAAAAGTCATAAAGAACCTAAATCAAATAATTAACGGAGAATAAATAATTATAGAAGGTTCGTTTGTTAATTAATTAATTAATTAAATTAAATAAGCGATTCAGCTCTGTGAAATGGACTTTTGATCAAACCGGCAAAACAAACTCTGCTATCAGTAAACAGCAGCGCATTCATTTTTGCGCTAAAAAAACATTTGTCTTCTCTGTTTCTTCAAGCAATTCCTCTCTGATTTCTCTGTCAACGAAAGCCTCCATTTCATATTCAATCCCCAAACCCACATTTCAAGTAAGCTCCAATCCTTCTCTTCCTCAACTACTACTCGCGCGACGTCCTAACAAACCTCCGAGCCACTCCATTTCTGTGTCCTTGTATATTAATGCACACCTCTCCTGCTTCCTTTTAGACGATACCCAGAAGACCCATTTCGATTTAGCTTTCTGCAACTTGGTTTTCTGGGTTGGGGACCAAAATATGAGGACTTTGCAGACATGGGTTCTTCTCATTCTTCTTGTTCAATGCCATTTTTGGTGGATTGGTGCTGATCGGAACCCTCATACGGAGCGAATATCAGGTACCCATTTTGGGTTTTTGGTGGGATTTTGTAAAGCTCTTGTTTTGTTACACCAGTCCATGGTTGCAATAGCTCTTGTTTTGTCTTCCATGGTGATGGAGATGTTAATGCTTTGCTGTTGCTCCCATTTAGTATATGGTTTGTGAATTTAATTTCTATTTGGGGTTGATTGTGTAGAGTCATATTTGAAAGCAGTTTTTAGTGTTTGATTTGAGTTTGTTAAAGTTTTGTTTGAACTATTGGGTTTGGGTTACATTCTAGGTAAGCACATGATCAATTTTTAGGCAAGTTGGCAATGTTAATTGTGTCAAGCTCCAATTTACGATATGGTTTACTGAATTATGCATGAATCCAGATGGTCAGGTGATTATTAGAAGGTATATAAAGATTTCAGATGAATACTATTTGGTATATAGATAATACGGATGTCAAATTGCACCTCGTAATTAGTTTGTCTCGGGGTAGTATGTTATGCTAGCTATACTAACAAATCCATAGTCATTCATGCTTGAAATGCATCCTGTTTTCAAGTTGTCTTTTTTTTTAATAGGTAATATTGATTTATCCTAGTTTTTTGTTTTAATTTCCATGAAGTTCAAGCTTTCTCCACAGAAGACTAGGAAAATTGAAAAAAAGAAGTTATTGAGCTGTTTACTTGATGGAACTCTTTAAATGTGGAATTCTGATTGTGCTTTGTGTATCAATGATGAAGGAAGTGCTGGTGATGTTTTGGAGGACAATCCAGTTGGAAAGCTAAAAGTTTATGTGTATGAACTTCCAAGCAAATATAACAAGAAGATCCTTCAGAAGGACCCAAGATGTCTCACACATATGTTTGCTGCTGAGATCTATATGCATAGGTTTCTCTTGGCCAGCCCTGTCCGAACCCTCAAACCCGAGGAGGCAGATTGGTTTTACACCCCTATATATCCAACTTGTGACCTTACGCCCACTGGGTTGCCACTGCCCTTTAAATCTCCTAGGATGATGAGAAGTGCAATTCAGCTTATCTCCTCAAATTGGCCCTACTGGAATAGAACAGAAGGAGCCGACCACTTCTTTGTTGTCCCTCATGATTTTGGAGCATGCTTCCATTATCAGGTAAGAAGACCCTTTGAGTTATCTCTTAGTGACCATATATACTTGTTGTGGCTACAACTTATAATGTTTTTTCCTAATTATGTAGGAAGAGAAAGCTATTGAAAGGGGAATTCTTCCATTACTCCAGCGTGCTACCTTGGTTCAGACGTTTGGACAACGGAACCATGTATGCTTGAAGGATGGTTCGATCACAATTCCTCCATATGCCCCCCCTCAAAAGATGCAGACTCACCTGATTCCTCAAGACATTCCACGGTCCATATTTGTCTACTTTCGTGGTTTGTTCTATGATGTAAACAATGACCCCGAAGGTGGATATTATGCAAGGTATGTCCAAATTACGTAATGAGATTTTGGTTAGGTAAACCTTTCTTTCTTGTTAATCAGAACAGACATTACCTGTATTTCATAAATACCTTTTGCCCACTTCTATTGATTTTCTATTAATTATGATAAGAAGTGGCAACCACTTCCTTGGTGGCCAAGTCAGAACATTGAATGAAGCAGATGGTGACCAAATTATATTTTCACTCATAAAATTAGTACAAACATTAGTTATATCTGGATTAATGCTCTTATTGTATTATGAACAACTTGTATGGTAGATGTTACCTGTAAGGTAGTTGGGTTGACCTTTCCTGACCATTTTATTTGACCTACAGAGGGGCAAGGGCTGCAGTTTGGGAAAATTTTAAGAACAACCCACTGTTTGACATTTCTACTGATCATCCGACAACGTATTATGAAGATATGCAACGGGCTATATTCTGTTTGTGTCCTCTAGGGTGGGCTCCTTGGAGTCCCAGGCTTGTTGAAGCAGTGGTATTTGGTTGCATTCCTGTTATCATAGCAGATGACATTGTTTTACCCTTTGCCGATGCCATCCCATGGGAGGACATCGGAGTGTTCGTAGCTGAGGAAGATGTTCCTAAGCTGGACACAATTCTAACATCTATTCCGCCGGAAGTCATTTTGAGGAAACAGAGGCTGTTGGCAAATCCTTCAATGAAAAGGGCAATGTTGTTCCCTCAGCCCACGCAATCAGGAGATGCTTTCCATCAGATACTTAACGGGTTAGCTCGCAAGCTGCCTCATGACAAGAACGTTTACTTGAAGCCGGGTGAGAAGATTTTAAATTGGACTGCAGGACCGTCGAGGGACATGAAACCTTGGTAAACACAATCATTTTGTTAAGCACCAAGCAAAGAAGGAGGAGTTGTTTTTGGATTCACATATCATATGGTCCAGGAGTTGGGTGGTTGAGAAAATGTAGTCTTGTACCAGAAAGTTAAATTTCTTTTGTATAGTAAAGTGTTTCTCAATGTAAGTACTTGAAACATTGGATCTGATTTTGCCCTGTGTAGCAGCTATTGGCTATTGCTTTTTAATGTCATGATCTTGCATTTTAGTTTTGTTCAGTTCTCTTCCTTTCATTGTCCACAAATCATAATGGGTAATCTTGAAATGGATTGATCTTAAACAAAATGCTCAGCAAAAATAAAAATCAATTAACCAGATTGTATTTGTTGGTAGCTCTTGTCTCTTGAGTCATGGGTCAAGATTGATGGGGCTATATATAAAACCAAGACAAAAGGCCAATTCTGAAGCAACTCTTCACTGTGATAAGTTTGACCAACTTTCTTCCATTTTCAATTATATATAAGAAACTTGACTAATAACCTGCGGGCCAAGTGATCATACACTACTTAGCATTGTTGCGTTTTGAATTTAAGTTGTTGAAAACATTGACAATCTAATTTTACGCGGTAGAGTAGATAATTATATACATACGTGATCTTTTGGTATATATTATATATAAAAAAAAAAATCTACACTATTGGTATATATTTTTCAATAAAAAATATTAAACAAGAATTATAGAATTAGTTTGTGATCTGTCATAGGAAAATTCAATTTAAAGGTTCCACTTCCACCCACCAACTCACCACCTACTCCATTTGGTCTAACATTCCTTTCATTTTTGTTGTTGGGGTGAATAAAATCTGCTTAAATATTTTCCTTCCATTCACATGAAACAAAATTAAGATTTACTACTAATAAAAGCTATTGGATATGAATTTATTTTTGTTGTTGAGAAAAAAGAAGGTGAATTCTAGATCTGAAGTGTATGTGGTATTGAAGTATATAAATTGAAGGTTGGTTGGTGAGACTAAAAAAATGTAGTAATTGGTGTATAGCTTACCTGCAATGTGTAACAACAGAGTATTAAAAATTGAGTATCAAAGCTTGCACCAACTGTGATTCACCCAATTGGCCATTAGATTGGATTCCAAATTTTGATGGATGCTACCTAAAATTGCTTCTTGACCGTTTGTCAAGATTAACATTCAAAATGCACTCACCCATTTGGAGGATGCGTCTGCGTTTGGTAGGAAGAGCTTTGCCGTCTTTATGGATTTACATTCTCGGCTCGAATGAGAATTAGTCTGAGTGTTGTATGACTTAAATGAGCTGATCTCGTGGTGATCACGGCTCTGCTTAAAAATCCTCATGACTAAGACCGAAAAAAAAGTTGCATTAAAAGAAAACGCAGCCTGAAAAATGGCAAAAGATGAAAGCATGGGACGATGACTAACCGCCAATTAGCCGTCTGATTGCCCTCCCAACAAACATACTTGACAATGAAATTTTTAGACATAAGAGTGGAGCAAACACGAACAACATTCTCCAAGTATCGCAACGTGAAAATAGAACCAAGAAGACTACCACCCAACAAAGTTGAATCATCCTCGATCTCATTAATTCAATAACCTTCGGGAGTTTCAATCTTCTCAAACATCTTGTCTATCATGATGTCTACCCGACTAACATGATAACTGAGTGAGTTTAATTAACAAAAAGATACTTTAGAATGATTCCAACAATATAAAACGGTAATTATATATATGAAGAAAGTTAGTCACCATACCCATGGGTAGTGACACAATTGGCTACATAGACTGCGTGAGTGGGAGTAACGCTTGCTTTCGATTCCCGCTCAACACACCACATCCAAGGGTAGGAATGATCCTTTACTATGACTTACCATTGAATGATAATTAGTTTGAATGTAATAAAACGATTTAAATGTGTCAACCGTGAATTTACGGATCCGCTCAAAAACCTCATGGTTTAGACCGAAAAAAAGAAGATAGTCACCATCAATATTGACAGATTTGCCCTTGATGACACCAATTCAGCTCAGCTGCCCTTTGATCAATCAGTCAATATGTGCGTAGCCTTCCATTTTGATGGCATGTATATAAACATCTGAACTGAAAGCCAAATCTATTTCGGCTTTCGCTACAACGGACCATTTTTCATTGTTCGTATCGTTTCGTATCGTAACCAAACACATTACTATTTCACCAAACACCCCCTCTTCCTCTCTTCTTCTCTCCCGAGTTCGCTCTGATCTCTCTCTAATGGCTACCATTTCCAAGCTCTCCAATCCCACACCTCTCTCCTCTCTGTCTTCTTCCTCCAAGCTTCGATCTTCGCAGCCCCAATGTCTCATCTCTTTCCCTGCCTCAACCGCTGCCAAACCTTCCTCTTTTAGGTTGTCCATTCGTCGCGACGGCGCCGTGGCAGGCTCTTTGGTGTATGCATTTTCTTTTACTAATTACTAGCTATTGTTACTGCAATTTATGTTTCTATTTTGATCTGGGTTTTGTTATATGTTTGGGAAACGGTGTAAAAATTAAGTCTTTGATACACAGGATCACATGTATTTCAAAACACCAGTTATCAGCTTATAGTTTGTCTTTTGATTTGAGTTTCTGTCTATGACCTCAGTGAGTTAGCAAGCTTGTCTTTCAGTTTCATGTCAAAACATTTAGGATCTAGTCAAAAGTAACTTTTTTAAATATGTTATGGAGAATTGGAGACGGCACCATTGTTTGTTTGAATGAGAAATTTGTATAGAAATAAACCCTTTCCCTCTGCAGTGACTAGGGTTGTGTATTTGGGTTTTACCCGTGTGATATGAGAATGATTATTCATCATCAATGAACTCTTGTGTCAAGTTCAGTGGCTTGGTTACCTTGGGAAGACCGATCCGTTATCCATTTTGGCGGCATACCATTTGGTATAGAGAGGTTGTCTTGTCTTGTCTTGTCTTGTTTGTTTGTTTACTTACTTTGTAATTGGAAATTTTGAAGACCTTGACATTTAAGTGAACTTGGGATATTGCCTGTATTTTTGTTCAGTGATGAGAAAACGATATAGATTCTGGTTTGTCCTAAACATGTTGATGAACTGTGATTTGAGCAGTGAAATGATATTATGTACTGGTTGGTTGGGTTTATGTTCAGAGTTGCCTATAGTTCTTCCTTCCTTCTAGTGGTAATATAGTGTGCTGGTAATATTACAGTGTCAAATGTTCCCAAGCCGGTGCAAATGGAACTCCAGTTAAGAGAACGACCCTTCATGATCTCTATGAAAAGGAAGGGCAGAGTCCATGGTACGATAACCTCTGCCGACCAGTCACTGATCTGCTTCCACTGATCGCAAGGGGTGTCAGGGGAGTTACTAGCAACCCAGCGGTAATAATATGCATAATTTTATCTTTATTCCAACATTTCAATTTTGTAAAAAAATGATGAATTTGTTCTGAAGAGGGCACAAAACTGTATCTTGAACATTTGTTTGTGTGGTTTTTATCTTGTGAAGTTGGAATTCATTCTGACAAACTGTATAAATTTGTCGTTGCAGATCTTCCAGAAAGCGATATCATCTTCAAATGCTTACAATGATCAATTCAAGTATTGCCATTAAATACGTTATTTTCTAATTTATTTCATTTCTTATAACGAGGGTCAATTGATGTGTTGTCTAGAAGTTGTGCTTTCTTTCTACTTCTAATCTACAAAATTTCCGAACTGTTCTTCAACCTTAACCTTTCAGCTTTTTCTATTCTGTAACTGTGTAATGTGCAGAGAACTTGTTCAATCTGGAAAAGATATTGAAAGCGCATACTGGGAGCTTGTGGTGAAGGACATTCAAGATGCATGCAAACTGTTTGAGTCTATCTATGATGAAACAGATGGTGGTGATGGCTATGTTTCTGTTGAAGTATCTCCCAGACTCGCTGACGATACTGAAGGAACTGTAGAGGCTGCAAAGTGGCTTCATAATGTGGTTGATCGCTCCAATGTGTATATAAAGATTCCTGCTACCGAACCATGCATCCCTTCAATCAAGGAGGTTATCTCACTGGGAATAAGTGTCAACGTGACTGTAAGTTCTATGCTTCAGGATTAGCTTATACTATGCAACCGATACATCTGTTGATTTCCATGCATCTGTAAACAGCTTGTTCATGGGGTTTACTCGCAGTAGTTTTAATTATGTGCTTCAGTAAAAGTTTAGATGGAGTCCAGAATAAAAACTTATGTATCTTCATTTGACGAGTTTCTGTCCAGCAAGATCTATAAATTAGCATCTGATTGGTTTTCCATTTATGTGCAGCTCATATTCTCTCTTGCTAGATATGAAGCAGTAATTGATGCTTACTTAGATGGCCTTGAGGCTTCTGGGCTAAGTGACCTATCCAGAGTCACGAGTGTTGCTTCCTTCTTTGTCAGTCGGGTAGACACCATGATTGACAAGATGCTTGAGAAGATTGGAACTCCCGAGGCCCTTGATCTCCGTGGAAAGGTAAGTATTGGAGTCCCGTGTTGTCATTTTAATATAGCAGTTAACTAAATCACATGTGTGCTCATGTCGTGGAATGTTAATTGATTAGGCTGCAGTAGCTCAAGCAGCCCTAGCGTACAAGCTCTACCAGAAGAAATTCTCTGGTCCAAGATGGGAAGCTTTGGTGAAGAAAGGTGCCAAGAAGCAGAGGCTGCTGTGGGCCTCAACCAGTGTCAAGAACCCAGCCTACCCCGACACTCTATATGTTGCTCCTCTCATTGGACCTGACACGGTGAGCCAAACTTTTGCTTAAATCAATGTCAAAACTCAAAACATTCCGTCATTAGTTATCAATTATTTTAGCTGTGCTGAGTTTTGGTCCATTTATATTTAATCTCTTGCAGGTCTCAACCATGCCCGACCAAGCTCTCCAAGCCTTTGTTGATCATGGTGCCGTTGGAAGGACCATTGATGCAAATGTGTCTGAAGCCGAAGGCATTTACAGCGCCCTTGAAAAGTTAGGCATTGATTGGGGCTATGTCGGTACCCAACTTGAGCTCGAAGGAGTTGATTCTTTCAAGAAGAGCTTTGACAGCCTGCTCGATACCCTTCAAGAGAAGGCGAATTCCCTCAAATTGGTTAGCCTTTAAGCATCATGGTTGGTTTGTTTTCTCCTAAGCCATTTTGGCTGAATAAAAGCTAGCTGGTTTTCAATCCTGCTGTAAAGTTAGATGATGAGTGTTTTGTAAGACATTTGACATGTATTATACAAGTGACTCCATTATCTTCTACCATCCTTTTCCCTTGGGAGTAGGTTATAACTAAATTTGATTATTTTGTTGAAAGTATTTGGTATTTCTCTGCAATACCTAATAAAAATGACCTAACCATTGTGCTTTGAATGTCTCTTGGGTTGGTGAAGTAGATATGGACTTAGGCCTGTAACTTTATCCAAAAGAAAAATATAATAATATCTAAATTAGAATTTATGTATAAAGACCATGAACTTAGTTTACATGGTTTGGCCAGTCCAAAAGTGGGCTTAGTGCTTGTATGTTAATACTAGAGGTCCCACACGACCAAAACTTAAAAGAGAAATACACTGGTTTGTTCGGTAAAATGAATAAGATTGTGACTTATAAAATATGAGGTATTTTAAGAAGTTAATTCTTATAGGAACGCCTTATGTAGGATTTTGACCTTCTGAAGAGAAGAGATAACAAACAAATTACTTTCTTGCCTCGTGAAATGCAGATTGGTCGACCTGAATTCTCGATAAAGTCGTGTGGTTTTATTATTTTATACTGACATTTGAAATGCTAGGATGATGATTTGTCGATGAGATAGACCGAATTCGATATGTTATAGTAGTTAAAAATTACTCAGTTAATACATACGTGGTAGTTTATGAGAATCAACATCGAACATCTTATGAGAGCATATGTAATGATCAATATTATTAAATTATTTATTAAATATTCCATGTCCAGTTTGGTCATTTCACCAACCGATACCTCATTAAATTGTTTTATCCAAATATAATATTACATGAAACTCGACTTTTTAGGACAGCTTCACAGTTCATTTCACTCCCACATACGTGCGGACTGCGGAGTATCTTGTGCAATTTTCTTAAGAAACTGTTGCTTTCAACAAATCTTCTTGCCTCCTTCCCAAGTAATTTTATTTTCACTACCATTTCTCTCTCTCTCCCTTACAAGGAAACATTTGAAAACAAGTTCCACGTACAGTAAATATGGCCGTTTTCTTTCTAACATTGCTCATACCATTTGTTGCCATTTTTTCATGCATTAATGTTTAGGGTTTCTTTTCTTGTTCCTCACCCTTCCTTCCCCTATAAATACCATGAGTCCATGAACCTTTTCACTTCACTTCACATTCTTCTCTTTCACTATATCTTCTACAATCACAGTAAGTGGATATATAGTCACATACTACTCTTTGTTTCCATTTTGTCTCTTTGGCTGGTTCATCATCTTCAGCTCTCTGTTTTTTTTCTTCTTTTTTTCTAGTTTTGCTAATCATTTTTGTCTTGCATTATTGTATAGTAGCCATGGCTGGAATCAATATGACTCATGGATCATGCTTGGAGGACTCTTTTTCCTCTTGTTTCTTCTCTTGTCCCAATGAAATATTGGCTCTCCTATCAAGGTATCTTGTAGAGATCATCACTTTATCAGTTAAAGATATGGTTTTTATGACACGGGTTTTATGTATATTGTAGGATTGGAAGCAATGGAGCAACAAGTATTTCGAAGCGCCATCAGATCTTGGCAGTGTTTGATGAAACACCAGAGGAAGACAAGCAAAAACTTGTTGACTGTGGCTTTGCTAAGATCTTGAACTCTGCACAGGTAAAGATTCTTTATATATTTGTTATAATCTGAACTCTACAATCATAAACTCATATTAATGTTTTGTGTTGTTTAGGAAGCCATAGCAACTTCTGATTTGGTTGCACTAGCTGTTCGTCCAAGCCCGGGTGTCTGGCAATATGTTAAAATGAACTTGAAAATGCCATTTGCTGAGGAATTGGTTGCTGCTGATTATTTGTGCCTTAAAGAAGGCATTGTCAATGGAAGGTAATTCTTTTTTCTATCGGCTTCTTGTTCATTGTTCTTCGTTTCTTTGCGGATAAAGTTATGAACAATGTTGTTTTGTTACAGCAGCAAAAGTGGCTCCTCCTTTGGCTTGGTTGAGTTGGACTTTAAACCATTTGCTGCGTCGTTGCCACGCCCTACTCTTCAGAAATATATAGGGAATGGTATCGAGTTCCTTAACCGTCACATTTCTGCCAAGATGTCCCTTGACAAGAATGGTATGCAGCCCATGATTGATTTTCTCCGAGTCCACCAATACAATGGCAAGGTATAGCTCTTCATGATTTGATCATGGTACACTTTGTTCTTCAATATTCACACAATTAGTGCTAAAAGTTTGATGCTTTGATCATAGTACATTTTGTTCTTCAATATTCATTCAATTAGTCCTATAAGTTTGATGCTTTGTCCAAACATGGGTACAGTTTCTGATAGTCTGATTGTTATTTTTTGTTCAGGAGTTGATGCTGAATGACAAAGTAACAAGCACAATGAGTCTTCAATCTGCTCTGAGGAAGGCTGAGCAATATTTGTTGAATATGGCACCGGACACCCCTTACGCCGAGTTTGCTCTCAACTTCCAAGAGATCGGGCTGGAGAGAGGTTGGGGAAACAATGCTGCGCGTGTCTTGGAAACAATTCATCTGCTGTTGGATCTTCTTGAGGCTCCCGATGCAACTACTTTCGAGAAGTTCATTGCTCGGATACCTCTGGTGTTCAATGTTGTTATTATGTCCCCTCATGGATATTTTGCTCAGGACAATGTTTTGGGCTATCCGGACACCGGTGGCCAGGTTTGTATCACCTGATCACATTTCTTATCTATCTTTTCTCGGTAGTTTCTTTGTGAAATTTCCCGTTCTGTTTTGCAGGTTGTGTATATTTTGGATCAAGTCCGTGCCTTGGAAACTGAGATGCTGTGCCGTTTAAAGGAGCAAGGAATTGATGAGATCACTCCTAGGATCCTCATTGTAATGGTTCTTTTCTGTTGTTTTTTGCATTTGTTGTTGAATGCTAGAGCGTAGACCTTATGTCTAATGCTTTTTATTCGAGTAATGTGCAGGTTACTCGACTCCTCCCCGATGCTGTTGGTACCACTTGCAATCAGCACCTTGAAAGAGTTTTTGGCACGGAGCATTGTGATATTATACGAGTTCCCTTTAGAACCGAGAAGGGAATGATTCGCAAGTGGATCTCCCGATTTGAAGTCTGGCCTTATCTTGAAACATTTACTGAGGTATGGAATGTGGATATTAAGGTCATTCAGCTTGTTAATCCTCTGCTGTCATGTTGTTTGAAACTTGAACCTCTCTTTTTTCGGCTTTTAGGATGTTGCTCATGAACTCCAGAAAGAGCTAGAGGCCAAGCCTGATCTGATCATAGGCAATTACAGTGATGGAAACATTGTTGCCACCTTGTTAGCACACAAATTAGGAGTCACACAGGTTTTTGTACTCTAGTTTTTGCTTTCTGATGCATCAAAATTTGAAGCTTCTGCTTATAATACACTAACTTCTTTTTGCAGTGCACAATTGCTCATGCCCTTGAGAAAACAAAATATCCTGATTCTGATATATATTGGAAAGATTTTGAGGAAAAGTACCATTTCTCTTGTCAGTTCACTGCTGATCTTATTGCCATGAACCAGACTGATTTCATCATCACAAGCACATTCCAGGAGATTGCAGGAAGGTAAGTCCTAAAAAAAAAATACTAATTTAGATACCGTTGACATATTATTTTAACTTTAATCGTGTTAACGTGTCGTGTTTGGTGCTATCAGCAAGGACACTGTGGGACAGTATGAGAGTCACACAGCTTTCACTCTTCCTGGACTCTACCGGGTTGTTCATGGAATCGATTCCTTCGATCCCAAATTCAACATAGTCTCTCCCGGAGCTGATACAAGTATCTACTTCCCGTACACCGAAGAGGATAGGAGACTCAAGTCCTTCCACCCTGAGATCGAAGAGCTCCTCTTTAGCCCCGTTGAGAACGAAGAGCACTTGTAAGTTTCAGCTTCCTCGTCCCAAACTTTATGTTTTCGAGCATGTCGTGTGACTATCAATTTTGTGCCCAATAGGTGTGTCCTGAAGGATAGGCACAAGCCAATCTTGTTCACAATGGCTAGGCTGGACCGCGTCAAGAACTTGACAGGGCTCGTGGAGTGGTATGGCAAGAATGCTAGGCTCCAGGAGCTGGTGAACCTGGTTGTTGTTGGAGGCGACAGAAGGAAGGAATCGAAGGATCTTGAAGAGAAAGCCGAGATGGAGAAAATGCAAGAACTGATAGAAAAGTACCAACTAAATGGCAAGTTCAGGTGGATTTCCTCCCAGATGAATCGGGTCAGGAATGGCGAGCTCTATCGCTACATTTGTGACACAAAGGGAGCTTTTGTGCAGCCTGCAATAT
>JAYMTF010003453.1:0-15177 GCA_036897485.1 Pelargonium nanum | reverse complement strand
GGTATTTGTTGAGTAAATTAGTTCAGAGCATACATTTGCATTAAGGTCATACTTTTTGGGGTGCATCTGCAATTACCCCTTTTTTTTTTACTCTTTCTTTGACTTCATCTTCCTCGTCTCCTTTAGCAGTTTTTGCCGTTTAAACCCAGGAGACGTCGCCGTCCAGGAACAACGTTGGCCAGACCTCGCCGCCTCCAGCCGTGACATCACCGCGGACTCCGGCAGCCACTTCCCCGCTTCAGGTACGCCGGTTTCCTCTTTCTTTCTCTTTTCTCTTTTCGCTGTTGTTCCGTCGGTTGGGAGGTCAGTCTCCGTCCGGCGATGGTGCCGTTCGCCGGAGCAATGTCCGGCGAGGATGTCTTTTTCTTCTCTTCTTTGCTGTTTGCTTTTAACAAAAACATACTAACTTCCAACCCGACCCGACCCGGATTGGCATAGGGTGACCCGAATCTAAGGAGATTTTCGTAATTTGAGGGCCTTTCTTCTTTTACGCCAGAAAAGGGTTTACGTTAGGGTTTTAGGTTCTGCAATTTAGCTTCAGCTGTCTGCTTCGGGTTGATTGTTCGTATAGGTTAGTCCAAACCCTAACCCCAATCCCGATTCTAACCTGTATTATAATGATTTTATGGTTTTGTTGATTTGTAGTTTCAGGCTCAGTATATAGGAACTGCGTGTCTAATTCTCACAAGAATTTTTGTTGCAGGACTGTCGAAGATGGAGCAGAGGTTAGCGAATACATGGCGAATGACTGTGAATGAGAAGAAATTTATCGAGACGGCTTTACTCTCCGACCTCAGAATCGATGGCCGTGGACCTTTTGACTTTCGTAAGCTAAACATCAAGTTTGGTAGGCAAGTTTTCTTCATTTGCTTTGAATTTCAAATTCTCCATTACCTTAGTTTTTATTGTGTCCATTGTCATTAGCTCTAGTGTGGATTTGGATATTAAAATAGGAATGTATTCTGGAATCAGAGTTGTGCTTTACTGGGATTTATTGCCTAAGTTATTAAGTTTTGATTTTTTACACTTTTTAATCGTTGACTTGTACCACATGCTTGTTTTAAGGATTGCTGGTGGAAATAGAACTTGTCTTCATATTATGCTGAATATGCAGAGAAGATGGCTCATCGGAGGTACAGCTAGGCCAGACACATGTTATGGGATTTGTGTCTGCCCAACTAGTTCAACCTTATCGAGACCGACCCAATGAAGGGTCACTTTCTTTTTTTACCGAGTTCTCGCCGATGGCTGATCCTTCATTTGAGCCTGGACGTCCAGGAGAATCTGCCGTGGAGTTGGGGCGCATAATAGATCGTGGTCTGAGGTGAGTAATACATGTTCTCCAATTTCTCTTCTAAACCAGACCTTATCTCATTACTCTTTTTAGAATTAGGCTATTTGACATATTATGTCAAAACTCTTCTCCAGAAGAATTTGGTTTCTTGGTTCCTTGAAGATATCCAGGCATTTGAAAGATTCTGAATGTTGAAATATGCCCCGGACTATCAATTCTTATATTGTGTTAATAATGATAAGAATATCATAGGATGTGTAGAGGATATGAGCTTCCATAAGCTTTGTGGAGGAATAAAACTTTCAAACCATTTTGTGGAAAGTAATTGTATTCGGGTTAATGATCTTTCAGGGAAAGCAGGGCAGTTGATACAGAATCACTTTGTGTTCTTGCTGGAAAGTTAGTATGGGCCGTTCGTATTGATCTTCACATTTTAGATAATGGGGGGTAAGCAAAATGAGTTAGTCCCTCTTACTGGAGCATAGTTTTTGCTTATCTTAATACACATGTAAACATATATGTTTATAATACTTCTTTTTGTTGTGAAACCAGAAATCTTGTTGATGCTGCCAATATTGCTGCTTTGGCTGCTCTCATGACTTTCCGGAGGCCCGAATGCACCTTAGGAGGAGAAAATGGCCAGGAAGTCATATTACACCCACCTGAGGTTAGCTCTTCAAACTTCTACGGATGAAAGTCTAATGTATCACTGTTTAATTTTTTATAACATAACTGACTTAAATGAGATTACCATGATTTTGTCATAGCCACATTTTTAAATGTCTCGATACCTAGGGTTATTCAAGTTGTGGTCTCAAACACACTATTTATCCTCTTAACCATATTCTTCACTCGATCAAAGTGGATTTTGGCAATGCTCATTTTTTCAGTAGTCTAAGATATTTGCAATAAATTCTTCTTAAGCTTCCGTTTTACTTGGTCAAACCCTCACGCTCATTTTGTAGCTCCATCAAGGGTTTGCAGATACGAATCATGTATACCATCCGTAAAGAAATCAGTCGTATTTACGCTCTTATTGAATATTTTTTTATATCAATTCCATTAGACTATTTCAGAATATCCCAATTCTCTTCTATAGACGGCTCTCTATTCTGTAATAATTTTGGAGAATGTTCATAGAGTTTGAATTTATTAATTACAATTTGCAACATTTATTACAGCAAATGTATTTCCTTGCCAATATACCTGTAAAAACAAATTAATTTAGTAAATGTTTCCTTGCAGGCCATTATGTAGCTCTTTAACATATCTAATAATTCTGTTTTTTTTTAATAGGAGAGAGAGCCACTTCCTTTGATAATACATCATCTTCCGATAGCAGTAACGTTTGCAGTTTTCAGAAATGAGAGCACCATGGTAGGCAAATATAATCCTAGATTCTTGTTTCCTTGCTCCCTAAGTAATATGTATTTAACTCCATTGATTGGGCCCTTTTAATGTGAGGAGTCACTATGTAGGTCATAGACCCAACCCACTTTGAAGAGGCTGTTATGGGAGGAAGAATGACTGCTACGCTCAACACAAATGGTGATATTTGTGCTATCCAGAAAGCTGGTGGAGAAGGTGTCCTGCAGAGCGTTATCATGCAATGTTTGCGAATTGCTTCAACAAAGGCTGCTGATATTACAACCAAGATAAAAAATGCAGTAAGTTTCTCTTTATGACAATCTTGTGCAATTTATGGACAACTCTAGCTGCTGCACTTGTATAATAGTTTACATTTTACTAGGTGTTAAGATAGCATTTATGGATGGTTGATAAAAATAAAACTGCAGAGAGTTCCAATCGTGTTTTATAAAGTTGTTATAACTGATAAGTGCCTATAATTGTTTATTTTACTGGACCTAATCCCTTTTATATGTATAATTTTGGCATTAAAATTTTGTTTACCGATGCTTAAAGACTCATAATCCTTCATTTATGAATTATATTAACCTAACATTACATCTGTATTGATTTCAAAAAAAAAAAAAAAAACACAATAAGAGATTACTATTTACATTAATCTTAATGGTTGTTTTTCTGCCATTATAAGGGTATGATTAACTCTGATGGCATTACTTCAATTTTTACCATGCTTCCTCATTAGGAAGTAAGGCAGTATCATAACCTACTGCTTTGAATTGGACCTGTGAGTTTTCAATATTTATTTATGCACGCATGCTAATGTTGTCTTCCTCATTTCTTTGATGCAAATTAGCTTCATTTATGTCTCTTTTTCCTGCAGCATGCCTCTGGCCTTCATTCTCTTGCTTGAGACCTAATACTTTTACCATAAGCTGTTGTAGGTTGAGGCTTACAGTACAGAAAGGCAATTACGGAAAATCAAGCGCCACAATTCATCTATTGCTGTGGATGTTAATGTAGGGGTAAGCCAAAACCAACCTGTTGGTCAGAAGGTAGTTGGTGAATTATCAAGGCAACACATGGAAAGATTGAAACTGGTACCTGAGGACAGTCATGCCAGTCAAAATAATGACATCAAAGGTGAACTCCAATCATCAGATCAAGGGAAAAGTACTATAAGAGATAGTGACTCTAAGAGTTTCATTGGAGGGCCCTCAACCTGGTATGATTATATTATTTCCAAATTAGATGGTGTTTGCTTCTATTGTTTCTCTAATAATTATTTGCGTCAGGGTCACAAATTTTGTTTAGTGAATGTTGTGCTTGATTTTAGCTGCTAGAAAATTAGAAAAAAAGTACATTACATGTATGTGTCTAAGGCATAGAAAGTGAAACTTTTGAGCATAAAAGGGACTTTTTGGCTCTTTGTTAGTTATTACAAAGACATGGCATATTGCATGAAATAAAAAAATGAGTTCAGAAGTGATGAGTTATCCTATCAACTTATTTTGATTGGAATTATTGATTAGATTAGTGAAATAACCAGCTCAGCTAAAGGGAAATGTAACTGAGAAAATTTAATTGGCTAACACTTGAAACTTAAATAAAGTAAATTATCTTTTTATTATGTTAAATTAAAATATTAGTAAAAAAAAAGTATTTCCCCCTTAAAATGTCTAAGTTTTATTGTTTTTTATCATTGACTATAGAAAGGGTTGATACGAGTTTTTAGATTTCCTTGTGAATAACAAACACGAAATTTTTGGAAATTGAGATTGGATGATTTTGAGGAACATGTCTTTGACACTTGCAATGGTGTGCTGATACATGAAATATATAGCAAGACCTTTCTTTGTATATTTGCTTGGTTTTTCCTTTAAAATTGACAAATTTCGAGACAAAAGAGAGAATGCTTTTCTATTTTTGAATTTGTTTGTCTAAATTTTATTTTTCTCCTTTTTCTGTTTGTATCTGCTTAGGGATCCTTACTCAAAGGGCGTTGATCCAGATTTGCTGAAAGCTTCCCTAGCTTCACGAGGTACTGACTTCTGTGATTATTTTCATCCTTCATATTGTTACTCTTATTGCTCTAAGTCTAATCTCTTCATCTTTTATATCCTCTTACAATAGCCATTAGAAGTATTTTGAAGCAGTAGGTTATATGACTTCTTTCTATACATTACCTGCTAACTAGTTTTTGTTTTCCGGTTTTCCCTCTCATTAAGATGCAACTGATAAGGCGGATCATGCTACAACCATCACTTTAAAAAATCTTAATTGCTTCTAAAATGATTTGTTTTCAAGCATATGGTTAAGTGTTGGTTGAGTGAATTGAAATTGGAAAAGACTAATGGTGTGTTTGGGAACCAACATTTCATTTAAAATGCCGGATTTGAGCCAAATGAAGTGTTTGGGAACTTAAGAATTTGGAATTGGAATTGAGTCAAATCCAAAAGCATTCAAAACATGCCCTTTAACATGAAATTTCAAATGACGGCTCTTACCTTGTCATTTGAAATTCTATGATTTTTTAAACATTATATTTGCATTTGAAATACAATATTTCAAATTCTAAATTTCAAATGATGAATTTGAAATTAATTTATGTTCCCAAACGCAATCTTAGCTTATTTAGCTGGATAATAGGAAAATATGCCAAAATATTCTTCTAAATAATTATGAAAATAGTTGTCCATTTGAATCCCAAGGTATAGCCATGTTGTCAAGGCTCCCATGTCTGAAACAAATGGCTTCTAAGTTTGAATCTAACTGTTATGGGGCCAGCCACCTAGGCGCTAACTGATCCTCTGGAGCGGGCCTTCCAGTAAAGTTACAACTGAAGTTTGGTATTGAACGTTTAACAGTATTGTGGTTCTCTTGGCAAGTGTGATGTCTGGGAGATAATTCAAGTGCTTAATTTGTATCTTGTATGCTAGTACTGCAAGTTCTAATATTACATTATTTCTTGATTTCTACATGTATATGATGCATTTGCAGTAAATAGTACAAAAGAATATTTGGTATACAACGAATGAAGTGCTTTTAACACTCTCCATGAGCAAAATGCTAGTTGTTTTAGAATCCACTTAGTAGAGGGGTATGCTAACATCCTTTGTTTCATTAAATTTTCAGGAACATTAACATCAGATAGTTCACAGAAAGGCTTAACATCTGACAAGGAGTCTTCTGAAGCCAAGCCTGAGAAGCTGCCTGAATATATTAAATCAACTTCTTCAGTCATGGAGGTATCTGGAACTGGACAACAGAACAACGGAGAGAAAACTTTGAAAGATGCTGTCAAACCTAAGACCAAGCGGAAAAAGTGATACGCTCCTGATTAGAGTTGATCGAAGTTTTGCATATAACATCATCTGCTGGCATGTACGTTGTTAACTCTTAAATTTGAGTCTATGTTTGGCATATGGGATATAAGTGATAGATTAACTAGTATCCTCATCTGTCCGCTACCCTTGAACGTGTTCAAAATTAAATTTATTAATGAGAGAAAATATTCAGGATTTGAGTCATCAGTAAGACATAACTAGGCCTGTTAAATTATGTTGTTGATACACATTTAAACTTTTGTACTTTCACTCACTCATCTATGATAATTTTGATATCGATTTTATTGCTGGAATAAACTACTATTTTCCCCTTGCATTAATGTGGGTAGACTGGGTTTATCGACTTAATAAAGTAATTGTATTGACCTTTTCAAACAAGATGGGACTGGATTTCATTATGAGTTGTGCATCATCTTTTATATTATACCTAGACCTGTTTATGGGGCTGTTGTTCCGCGAGCCAAAACCAGCCCATCTGTTTTATTAGGCTAATAATTTTCAACTGATTTGAAAGTGGGTTATTTTTGCCTGATCCGTTAGGCCCGCGGGCTAAACGGTTTGAACCGCGGGCACCCGCAGGCCATCCTTGAGCTACTCATAGTTAAATTAAATGAATAATAAAAAAACACAAAAACAAAAATAATCGCTCCTCCTTCTCTGTTCTCTCTCGCGCGCAACAATGAGGCGAACACCCACAACCGACATTCTTTTGTTGCACCAGCGACCTCTCTTGGCATTGACGATGAACTCGGCCGGTGCTAGCAACTCTTCTTGGCCTCCTCTTCCTTCAGTCTCTAATTCAATGTAAGTGCAATAAATTTTTAGTTGTTTCAATTTTGATTATTAAGGTTTCAAATAGTTTGGATTTCAATTTTGTTTTGGGTCTTGTGATGTGTTTTGTAATGAATTTGGTGTTTTGTGTGATGAATTGTGTGACGAATTTGTAGCACTGTTAGTTGAGACTGAATTTGGGCTTTGTTTACTGGAATACCGGTTGTAATATGTTTTATTTATGCTTGTTTGCTTGCTCAAGTGTGTGCCTCTCTACGACTTTGAAGAATGGCTAGGAATGCGTGTTAGGATCAGTTCTAATATATGTTATTTATAGGACCCATCCATGCTCCTTTAAGCCATTTTTGTTGGATCTGATAGTCTCATTACACTCTGTTTAGCTATAACCCATTACAGAGCAACATTTCTCTCATCAAGCTGTGCATGCTCTTGCTCTGTAATTGTCATTAGCTCATGAGATCATTGTTGCAACTGTTCATTATCATTCTCAGAGAACAGAGGTTATTCCATCTATTCATTACATAATCATGTGCGAGATCATTTTTGCATGTCATTATGTCAAAACCTCTCTTAATTAGCGCAACGTCAAAATTTTGAATCTTCAACCTTGCTAAGTTATTTATCTGAAAATTACTACACTTAAGTCATAACCACTGAATCAATATCAATACCAATTAACACCTAATTGGTGTTATCGTTATATTTTGAGATCTGAAAAAAAAAACATAATAGTTCTGAAGAAAACATAATGTTTCTTTTAGAATTTTAAGAAAACACAAACCACTGACATTGGATCAGTTCAGAAGTTGGATGTTTCGACATCTTAGATATCTTCTTTTTCCATGCTTGTTAGTTAACTTTTATTTCTCAAACTTACCATGATTTTGGTAAAAAGGTTTGCTTGACATATAGTTCTCAAAATTCTGTTGCAAGGTGCTGGTGCAACTGTTTATGCTTTTAGGTTAAATGTTATAAATTTGTACAAGTCAATTCTATAGTTGTGACATAATTCTCAAAGTTTACGAGTCTAGAGGAGAAAAGCATAAAGCACTAAATTAGGCACAACATATTTGATGTTTACCTATTCTTTTTTGCATTGCTGAGAAATTTCTATACTCTCCATTGTTTACTGTATCCTTATTTAGGGTCTAGTAGATTTTACTGGTATGAAGTCTATATTGGGAATTGCCTTAAGACTGTATGGCATGAAATTCAGATCTCACTGGGGCTGTTTCCTTTCACATTACACAGTTGGTTTGGTGTGTAGACAAACCGATTATATAATTGAGTTCTTTTTATGCCTATGTTCTTAGTTTCCTTTTTGATACTTAAACCATTCTGAGGTTATTTTCCGGATCTGCTCATGGACTTCTAATGTGATTGGATCACAAGTGTTCTGAAGTGTTAGGCTGACTTTTGGTAGTTTTACTAATTCTAAAATTCAAACTTGTATGTTGTACAATTGCTATGGTGTGTTATGCTGACTTTTGTTATGCAATGATGCATTGATTACTTGTATGTGTTTGGTTGCTGAGAATCTGAAGCCTAAATTATCTGTTAAACAGTAATGTGACTTACTGTTGTTAATATCAGTGGGTTCCTTATTTATATTTGCTGGTTCTCTTCTCTGTTTGTCTTGAATTTGCTTTGCCAATTAAGCAAAAATGATTACTTGTATAAAATTGTAGCCTTTGGTTCATTTCTCTATCTCAAACATTAGTTGCATTTGGTTCTTTTTTTTTGGATATGTTTGCTGCATAAAGTTGAGACTGAGCCGTAGAACCATTCAAAATTTATAACATGTGATGATATTATATATTGTTTGCCACCACTGGATTATGTATTGACCTCACCAAAGAATCAATTCAGTTAATAACAATGGCAGACCCCTACAAGCTGCTCAATATAGGCAGTTTGAATGTATAAAGTCAGCTATGTAGTTAGCTGATTCATTTATAGGTATGTCTCTAGGAAGTTGAAATCAAGTAGATAAATGATTACAATATCTACTTTTGCCATGATTTTTTTTAGTGCATAAAGTTCATAATTTTATTACTCCAGATAATATAAAATTGTGGGCTTGAAGATTACCACTCATACAAGACTGACAAAGAGACTGAAGACTTAGCTAACTCGTGGGCTGCTTGGTTTAAAAAAAAAAAAAGAAAAGAAAAAAAAGACATCACGGGATTGGGCCACAATGATTAAAACATCTCAAATCGAATGCATTAGAATTATTCCCATATGCTTAAAAACTGAAGGCACTAGATCCTACCCTAATCTGAAATGCACGAACAACTAAATATGATTGCACTTTTAAGTTGTTTACTAAAAAGATCAGCTCATTTTTTTATAATTTTATTTAACGAATCATAGCGACGGAGGGCTGAATCTCAGTCGATCGTGGCAGTAAGGCCACTGTGCCACTTACAATATCCCGTCGTATATTTAAGTGGTATGCAAAGGATTCTAGCCACCGCTCGGTGGAAATTATGCTTCAAGGCGGCCCGCGCGGCTATTCTGCCGTGCGGGCTTGACGAATGACACATGCCTTTGGGGGCAAAGAACAACTCATTTAGTATTAGTCACAGTAATGTATACAATACATTTGCATATATGTGCTTTCACTATGTTTTTCTTCAGCACTCAAGCAGAATCTTCACTATTTTGTTTTTACAATGTGATTTGCTTTGTCTGACTTGTCTAAGAGTGCCTTATATTCCATCTAAATCCTTTATAGGATATATTGAATATGTCATATTAGAGGTGACAATTTCGAGTCGGATAAGATCTGTTCGAGTTTTGAGCCGCATGTCCAATTTTACTTTTTAGATATGAAATGTGCTAGTTCGTTCGGGTTTGCCGTCCAAAATTTAACAAGATATGATTAAAGCCGGATCAAATTTTGAGTGCTTACAAGTTTATATTCAAGTTATCATCCGATCCAAAAGTTAATCAGATAGGATTAAAGTCGAATTGAATTTTGTGAGCCTACTAGTTCGAATCCTAGTTGCCGTGTTATGTCATTATATACGGCACGCATTTGGTGGGCTTTATTGGCCCGGTCCGTGGCTTGCATTGCCAGGTCTAATTATACCCAATTCTAAATTTGCTCATCACTTAACTCAATGAATGAAGGATTCTATTACTTGCATCAATCAAGAGATGAGTTAAAAAAGCAAGAGTCTGAAACATACTTTATCTACCAACAAGGTTATCTCATGGTCTCATACCCAATTTTGAAGTGTGGTCTTTAGGAGAATTCATAACTTCATAATATAATTTACCTTGGCAACAATGACAGTATGCTTTCAAAATAAAAAGGAGCATGTTATTGTTGCCCCATTAAGAGACTAAACTATCACTAGTGAAAGGCATGGTACTGAAGCAGCAGCATCTATCAGAAAAATAATGCTGCAGTGCAGGTTGTGTCTACTTGGTTAGAACTGACGTTGTCAGTCATTAACTACTGAAAGGACCGCAGAAGAAAAAACTGGCTCCAAGTACTCGATAGATCATCACATTCACGGGCTGCACAGATTCCTGAGGTCTTCCTCTTTGGCGTACCAGCTTGGTATCAGCCTTGAAGCATAGGGGTAAAGGTCCTTGTAGGAATTCCTGATTGTCCCTTCAGCCACGCCGGTAGCAAGTGATATATCTGCATGCATTCCCATTTATGTAATAGTATAGTAAGTTCGTCAATAAAGTGTGTAATCAGATATCTCTGTTTATATCTAACCTTTGAGAAGTTTTTTGTCATCTGATAGCTGAGTTATCATGTAAATGACAGCTGCTGCTACTGATATTGGGCTTCTCCTGCACGACCAAATACAAAGATGCTTCACTTATGCTCTTTACAGACCATGCAGACCTTTCCTTGTTGAAGTTCCATAGGTTTTTAATATCTCAGTCACAACCATCAAAAAGTTACTCTTGAGGCATGTCTAGTTTACCATGGATTTCATCTAGTGAAAATACAAGTTTATTGCACGTATTTGTGTAGGAGGACGATTGTGAGAAGAGTACAAGACCCCGAACCACATTGCTAGGAGTAAATTTTCCACCCTTCCTCTTACCTACTTTCATTAAGTTATTTAAAATGACCTATTAATAATGCTACACAGTCTACACCAAATCATATTATTTCAATACCAAAAGTAGGTCCACCATGTGTTACAATAAAATACTACTATACCAACGTCAAGTACAAAGCCATCACTTAAAAGTATCTCATAGTCCTGTTAGTAGAGCTGTGAGTATAAATACTATGGACACATACGTCCAAGCTAGTACCTAAAACAAGACCAACCTGTAACACATGCAAGAGGCTAACCAGTCATCTTTCTTGGGTTCCTTAGTTTTCAAGTATATTGTGAATACCATTTAGCAGACAATTCTACATTTTTTAAGCAAAGAATCAGATAAAACCTTTAAGCATCCTATCCATGTGCAAAAATGAAAATAAGAAGAAAGAAGAAAACGTTAAGGAACAACCTTATGTCAAGCTCTTCAGATTTCTGCACAGCTTCTTGAGCAGCCTTGACGGCTTGATTGGTCATGCCAAGATGGGAACAAAACCGTCTCTACAAAATTTCCATGGTGAAAATTTGTCAAAGGTTTGACTGGGCATGCAACGGGTAAAACACTGAAAACCAAGCTCACCAGAAAGTCTCCAGCATGTATGGTTCCCATTTCCATGGACTGACCCATCTCCACCTCCAGTTGTTTTACAATATATTCTTTTGCACGACCAATTTCCTTCTTTGTGGCTCCGTTAGCGACAGAGCAGATTTCTAATCGAAATCCACATACATTCAGTATCTCCCACACACAGAAATCAAAAGAAAAGTAAATGGAAATCGCATGCATCAACTTGTTACAACAAGAAATTTGAGCCGCACCTTTAACAGTACGAGGCTTGTCTTCCTGTCGACAAGCAATGTAGAGGCAAGCGGCCAGAATCGCATCCTGATTCCGCCCTCTAAGTGGTTTCTGATCTTCTACTTTCTTGTATATTTCATTGGCTCTATCCTTAACGATCATAATTACACACATTAACAGAAAAGCACTCTCAAGTCAAAAAGAATGTAAAAGAAATTTTACAGAAATCACGAACACGTAAAAGAGAAGAAATACACTTGGGAATGCACATAAATCCTAGAAAGAACCTCAAAATGACAAGCACATATTCCCCAAACCCAAATTATTCACCAAAATTATATGAGTTCGTTGACTTTACCCCTAAACAAAGAAACTACATTGTGTCCAAACATTCCAAGGTTTTCATAAATTGACAGTAATCACATCTTCCATGATTGTGACTACATGCCTCAGTCCACCTAAGCCTAAATGCAATGTAAATAACAAACAAGAGCATGAATTTGAAATCAACCTTCACAAGTGCAATAAATCAAACGAACATGCAAAAACCAAACTAAAATCTACATAAAAAAATTCAGTAGAAATTGATCACAATACCTTAATTGTAGCAACGAGACCCAACCTGGAAAGCAAAATTCACAGAACGTTACAGTGAATAAATTTTGCAGCATTTTGCCAAACACACAGTATTTATTAATTAATTAATTAATTAACCTGTCAGACATGGTGGCAATGGTCTTGAAGGCCTGGATGAGGGAGCGATCGGGGTTGGGGCCGCGGTTCTGCCAGCGGGAGGAGGGGAAGTCGCCGGAGGCGCCGTTGGGCTTGGAGATGACGGTGGAGAGGCCGCCGTCGGTGAGGAGGGGGTTGGAGGGGCCGCCGACGCGGACGGGGTCGTTGTCGCCGGACTCGTTGGCGAAGGTGCGCCACTCGGAGGTCTCGTCGATGGAGTGGGACTCGAGGACGAGGCCGCACTCCGAGCAGACGGTGTCGCCGGCGGAGTGGTCGAAAACCACCTCGGTGCCGCGCTTGCAGTCCGGGCAGTAAGTGTCACCCATTTCACTTTTCGGTTTCACTTTCTCATCATTTCATTTCATCACTTTATGCAACAAAAAAATTGCTTATGTGTTTTGGTTTCTTCTTGGACCTTATCTTATTTTTTCTTTGTTTTTATATACTATGTTTCACTTTGTCTTGTTTTTTTTTTTTTTCAAGAACATATGCTAATTTATTATTTTACATATGTCCTAATCAATGCTCTTTTTGTAACTAAATATGATACTCAAACTGCAATTATATTTGAGAAATACCTTAAAATGCCTTCATTGACATGAGATACGTTTTAACTTTGAGCGTTTATGAATGGTAACGATTCCCTTTAAAGAAATTATCACTTTAACGTCTAATAGTATGTAAAAATTTGGTAAGAAGTGTCGGTTTTGAAAAATGATGTATGTTACAAATGTTTCTTAAAAAATTCATCACTTCAACGTTCGACAGTTTTTCAAAAAAAAAAGTTCAGATATAAATTTGACGTGAAATATAAACTTTATCTTACTCATAGTTACTCATTTTTTGTTATAAATACAATTCATCGTTTCAAAAAATAATAAAGAACTATCGTAACCAAATATATAGTGTATATTTGTCAGAGCCCCATAAATAGAATTGGGATGGTCATACCTATTGTGTGAGTTCTCATCTCAAAAGTACAATTTTAATTTCTTGTGTAAAGAGGATATATAATTGTTGGTTGGGTTGTGATAGTTGCGTGGGGTGGTAAGATAACAACGTTATGGTACAAGAAATACTAAATATGTTACAAATGAGAGTTGTTTTGTTAGTCTTGCAATAGGTGTTGGCTGAATTTTAGGCGACGCTTAATCATCACAACATACAAGAAATTTAACAAATAATGTCTGTGTTTACGTATTTATTGAATTTTAACAAATAGTACGGGGGTTCGGACATTTACCAATTGGGAGTACATAAGTTAAAATGAGTTTGCACGCCCGAATGGCTTGACGACTCGGTGATCATAGTGATCCAGTGTTTATAGCTATACTTGGAGTGAGGAGTGTGTATATAAAGGTCCCACGATGGGCTCATGAAATGTTGAGGTCTCATGAGGAGGATTGTAAAACAGGAAGGTCTCATGCGTAGGCTTCACAAAGCTTCAAGTTCTCATGAGGGGTGCGTGAAGTGTTGGATATATCATGACGTAGCGTTGGAAGGGCCTATGAAGGGTGTGAGATCACATGACACAATTGGAGGGGTCCCGAAGTAGGCACGTATAGGTAACATTTGGTGGGAGTATATGGGTAGACTCCCAATTAGGGATGGAAACTAGGTCACGAAAGTGCCAAAATGAATTTGGGATGAGTCGAAATAGGCCAGGGGACTTACTAGGAGAAAACTTCATGATTTTATACTTGAAAGGCTTTCCTGATATTTTTATACTCGTAACTTTTGTACAATAACTGCCCTTTTGGTTTGATAAATCAGAAACCTTAGACTAAGTTGAGTCTTACAAGAGTAAAATGGTTGTTTGGGGGTTTATTTTGGAGTATAATGGCACAACTAAAATTAATTACAATTAACTAGGGCGAGCTATGGGGTTGGACCAGGTCGGGTAAGCTGAATCGGCTGTGATTCTACCCAAAAAATCATAAGTAAATCAACTGATCACAAGCCGACACGTGGCGCCCGAGCGCCCCGTCATTCAACTCTGTGGACCCGAGACCATCCCGAGATGATGGAGCCGAGGGAACGAGACACCCAAAATGACTAAGGAAAGAAGTTAAGTCTGCCCCCGAGGGCTCAAGCCAAGGTGGTCCCTCGCTCGCCTTGGATGGCCCGAGCCATCCAAGCTCGCCCCGAGCACTTCCAAGGATGGCCCGAGTCGTCCCAAGTCCATCCCGCATCAACGAAGGCTCAAGCAAAACGAAACTACGCCAGACCGAAGACGAACCGGCGCCGAGGGAGAGGAGACCCGAACATGAGTCAGTACGGGTCACCCCCACTAAGGGACCAGTACGGACGTCCGTACGGGCTCTCCCTTCACTCCTTCCTTGGTTCATTCGGTCCACTCTTGGCCCCTCCTTCCTCGGTCCATCCCGAGCCATCCAAGGTCCATCCGAGGACTTCCCGAAGGCCCCTTCAATCTCCTAAGGCAAGCCAAGCCCCGAAGACAAGGAGGCCAAGCCTTGTGTCCGTACAGGCCCAAGGAGTCAAGACCCGTATAGACGTCCGTACGAGCACCATCCCTTCTTCCTTCCATGCTCTTCCCTAGGGCTCCCCGACCTTCCATAGCCCATGCCATGGCATCCCACGCTTGTCCAAGGCCTCCCCACAAGTATCCTAAGGGAACTGATTCCTCCCAAGCATCCAAGGACCGATCCTAAGCCCCAAGGGATGGATCCTTGTCCGTACGGGCTCCCCTCCATGGGACCCGTACGGACGTCCGTACCGGCGCCCCCCTTCTTCGTGCCAAGATCG
>JAYMTF010003452.1:0-15180 GCA_036897485.1 Pelargonium nanum | reverse complement strand
AATGCCCGAGTTAAAAACGTGACGAGGACGTCACGTGGATTAGGTGGGGGAGAATGTCACGGACCGAGTGTATGTGACACAAAAATTCTATCCGGACAACAAAAAGGGAACACCCATAAGACTTGCACATGTGACTGTCATGTGCAAAATTGACAACATTCATGGAAACCCAAAAATGCAAGTCCAAGCCCAAATCTTTCAAGGCCTAACCCAAATATATTTTCTACATTTTGTAGAAGTTTCTAGAATTATAGGGAATATTTCATGGTTTATTAGAGTTGGTAGAATATTCTAGAAGAACAATCATGACCGTAGATTGTAATATTGTACTTTAGAATTTAGATCATAGCCATCAATTTTGTAGGTCTTCTAATATAAACAGGTGAGGGATTCATTTGCCCAAACCATTCCTTTTTAATGTATAATTTTTAACTACTTTTGGTACTCACATCATAAAAAAAATAATGATTATGAACTGAAAATTAATCAGGGCAAAGTAACCTCATTTCAAGGACAACAAAAAGTTGTAAATATCTCATTTTCACAAATGTTAATACCCTAATAATCTCTCTCCCTAATATCATTTGCATAATAACATATTCTTGATGCCTAATTCCTTTTTAATGTATAAGTTTTAACTACTGTTGGTACTCACATCATGAATAAAGTAATGATTCTTGACTAAAATTAGTCAGGACAAGACTGAGATTTGATTAACAAGGCAATTATCAATTATTAATTTCTGAAATTAAGAATTTACCTAGCTCTAGCTGCTTCTCTGTCCTCTCCTTATTTCGGAGCTTAGCAGCATTTTTGGCTTTGCACCTGGTCTCGTGATTCAGACCCGTGCCAAGTTCGCTGAAGATCTCTCCACAAGACTCACAAATGTGACCATTCGCACCAATCTGACCAGTCTTGGAAGAAGAGACCGAGATCTTGACAGCTTTGGGTATATCTGGCGCGTCTTTCAAGAGAGATATGGGCTCGCCTTCTTTGGTTGCCAGATCTTGTGTACCAGTAGCTCTTGTACCAGTAGCTTCAGCAGCCATCGTATCATCGTATCAGTATCTTCAACAGCCATTGTTGGGTTCTTGGGATTCGCTTTCACATTTCTGGAATTCGTAGCCATTTGATAGGAAAAGGGTTTACAGTCTCAGTGGGAGGGAGAGAGAGATTGTTGGATTCTTGGGATTCGCTTTCACATTCCTGGAATTCGTAGCCATTTGATAGGAAATGGGTTTACAGTCTAAGAGAGAGAGGCTTTAGATTTTTAGGACGATGGCTTGAAATTGGGGTAATTGGCACAATAAAATGGACAACAAGCCCCTTAATATTTTTTTTCTTTTTTTAATTAGAATAATGATATATATATATATATTTTTTTTTTTTGAAGAAAGGAATAACAATATATTGATATTTAGGAAATAATAAATGATAGAGAGATGATTGGTGCATGTCCTACTAATGCATGTACTTTACATGTAGCACATATGTCCAAATGTGATTGGTTAAGAGTTACTTTTTCTTAAAAAAAATGGCTCAAGTCGACACTGTTTACGTGGATTGTTTGCATGACCCAATTTATTTTAAAGAATTGTAATGGCGCGATAAAAAGTGGATAGAAAATGGTACTAGATATGTAATGGTCCTATGTTTTTCGAACAAGAATACTACATTGTAATAAGTCCAATGTTAACTATCCAATGAAGCGATGTTTTTGATTTGTGACTGATATTATAGTAAATGATGAAAATGATTAGGGTAGAAGTGTAAAATGTAACAAGTAAAGTGATCATACATTTGTAATGGTAAGAGTTCATGTGGTGTGCCATAAGTACAAGCCTTGGATGTTCTTGAAGAATACCAACAATTTTTCAGATTCGGTTCATCTACAAATCATTGCTATACCCATGCCTGGATCGGGGAGTTTCAAACGTGGGCGTTTCTTGTGGTACGAAGGTGAAGTTGTTTTCTGTAAATGCGGACTACGAGCACCAAGAATAACAACGTGGACCAAAGACAATCCAGGAAGTAGATTTTTTTGCTGCGTGAAAGAAAATGTATGTAAAAGATATCCCATCTTGAATATGTATAATATGAGTTTATTTTGATGTCAAGGCTTAGGACAAATAAAAGAGTTATTACTGAGATAGATCGAATTAAGACAAATATGCGTAAGAAGGTAAAGCACAATGGGAGCACATTTTCAATAAAAGTTCCTAAGGTATGAACTACCCTCTACAAGTGAAATCAAGGAAGTAAATTACAAAATAGAAAAATTGTAATTTAATAGTGTGACTGATGCAGGCGAAAAAAATAATTTCAATACAGATACTAGAGATGATGCCATTGGGAGTCATGGTGAACTGAGAATGGAAGATGAAGATAATTGTAGGTATAATATCAAGGTATTTGATTTAGTTGAAATCTAGTGCTTAATAGGTTTGTTCATTATATGGCTCAAAAATACAATTGAAATAGGTTGTAATACATAACAATGTTGTTTTAATTTGTATTCAGGAGATAGGTAAAACGATTCCTTACTCTGATGAAAGATTGAACCCTTTTTGGATAAAGGTTAGCAAATACCAATTTTTGCTTATGAATTCAAAAGCGTTTATGATTATAACGAATCTATATGACTGAACATGTACGAAGGCGCAACGAGGTAAAGTAAAGCACAATACACGTGTAGGTGTAGGAGAGGAAAATGATAAATTGATTCCTTACTTCGGTGAAGGAGCAGAACTTTCCTGGAATCAGGTTAGCAAATTCCATTTTATGTCTAAGAGTTGCCAAACATTATTTATAAAAATTTAACTCTATGACTGAACATGTACGTAGGCTCAGTGGGGTAAAGAAAAGCACAATACATGTGTAGGTGTAGGAGAGGAAAATGGTAAATCGATTTCTTTCTTCGGTGAAAGAGCAGAACCTTCATGGAATAAGGTAAGCAAATATCATTTCATGTCTATGAATTAATAAGCATTTTTTATTAAAACGTAATTGTATGACTGAACATGTACGTAGGTGCAGTGGGGTAGAGAGTTGGTTGACTTCTTATATGAAGACGAGAAATGTTTCCATAGACGGGAGACGTTCATCGATGTTCTTAGATCACGGATAACCAAAGCTTGATCGTGACTTTGTTACACATTGTTGGAACTCGTCTGGTTCGCATTTAGATGACTTAAGTAATATTCAGAATGATGCCAACGAATTGAATGATTTGCGCTGTATTGACTGGTCCCAATTGAATTTAGGAGATCAGAATGATTTGAACAATAGTTCGGTACTTAAAAGACCTATGAGAATTTATAAGTTTATATAACAAATCTGTATTGTGTGTATTTGAGTTGTTTGTTGTTATGTAATTGAAACTTAGTGAAGATGATGTGTGTTGAAATTTATTTTTGCGAAGATAACATTGTAACAAGTTAATGTCATAATCCACAACGAAATCATGAGTAAGTGTGGTTGTGTTCGAAGTAATCGCTTCATAGCTAGCCAGGTTAGTAATATGTTCGGTTCGCGAAGTTTGTGCTCCATAATTTATTTGGGACTATTTGTAATCTTGTAATAAAGTTGGACTCAAAACATGTGTAAACGGACCATTAAGAACTTATTAGCATAGGTTAGCACGTGCTCAATCAAGACAGCTGGGAAAGTAGTTGTCACATCACCAATTTTTTTTGGGCTTACCATAGGGAGTGTGTTGAGTGGTCTAGACTGATATCTTCCAAAGGAAGTTTCAGATAGAGGAACCTAGTATCTTCACCATTGTTCCGTCTTCAGAAAGAGAGGTTTCGGAAAAACCATTTTTTCAGCTAAGGTTTAAGAGGAACAAGCTCTCAATATTAGAAAATAGAATTGCTCGTAAGAACCGTCCTATGCTTGTAATTGAAAATATGTTATACCATGGACCTGATCTATGTCTATGAGAAGGGTTATAAAAAAAATGTAGTTAGGGTTTCTGTGGAACAAAACGTATTTTATAGTCTAGTGATTTTGTGTCTAATAGTGTAACTTTGTTATCGAAAATGTTATGGTTCTTATATGATGTACATTATCAAGATATATTCATATGTGAGCGACAGTTAATGGCGTAAGGGTATGTGTAGATTTGAATTGGAAAAACAAATTCCTTTGTTTACATGTTTTTTTGTGAGACTGCAAGAATGAAAATCAAAAGAGGAAAAAGAGCATACGACAACAGGTAAAATTGGATTTTATTATACAATGACAGTGAAAGATGTAATACAGTGATTTGATAATTTGTCAATAATTTGGGGACATGGCATTAGAAGCGATTGGTTGAAGAGCAATAAGTTGGAACGTTGTGTTGGTCAATTGACAGATGAGATCATGGAGGTATCTACAACTTCTAATAATTATTGGAGACGCAATTTGTATTTTGTTGAGTTTTGGTGTTAAAGTTTGTTTGTGCATGTTCAATTAAGAGGAGTGGTGATTTGCAAGAAATGAACTTTGCTTGGTGTGTGGCCAGGCACGAAGACAGATACAGTTATTTGTGAAAAAAGACCGTAAAAGTTGTAAGAAGCTACATTTTTTATCAATGATGATGTGTATTTTTATGTACTGTAAGACAAATTTTGGCTCAATGAAGAAGGTTCTTTGATTAAAATGTCAGGTTCCTTTTGCAAGCAAGTACAGACCGGATGCATTGTTGAATCTGAAAATGTCCATAGCACAACAAAATGCAGTTGAGAAAATGGGGTTTGGATCTCTATTTCAACACGAAGCCAAAAAGGTATGTTCTTATTTTATTAAAGTCTCACGTTAACATTAGAGAATCTAATTAATGTAGATCGAACACCTAACTGGTTTTGAAATGGTAATGTATGACACATCCTTATTAATTTATTTATACTTGGTCTCGATGAGACAGAAAACCTCAAAGAGTACCTATTACGTTAGGCAACATCCTATTGCCCTAGCGAGGCGAGGAACCTTGAATGTGTTCCGATGAGACAGAAAACCTTAACGTGTTGCTGTAAGGTGGGAAGCCTTGGATGTGTCTCGATAAAGAGGGAAAATTGTTTTTTTTTGGTGTAAACTTATTGAAAATTGTTTTTTTTTTGTGTGTAAACTTATTGGAAATTGCATTTCACTCTCTTTTCTAGTTGGAAATTGTTTTTTTTTGTTCGTTATGAGTCATTGTTGTATATGTTAGGTACTGTTGCACGTCAATTTTTTTGAAGAGAACAATATTGAGTTTTACTGTTCGACTAATACGGTCAAGATCTTAACGTAATAAAAAATTCTACTCTTATAGTAAAAATTAAATAGGTAGATCATAGTATTGACAAATTATTTTGGACTTCAATTGAAAACTTTGTTCAACCACTCCCTTTAAACTTTGGCAAGATATGACCGACTCTTTGCTTAGCATTTCAAATTATAAACAGAACACATATATTATGGTCGTTGTCTTAAGATCTAAGATTCTGCTTATTTTGACATGGAGTACAAAATTGTGATCTTGATTTTCAAAATTTGAAAAAAAAAATGTCTTTTTCTTTCCACATTTACAGCAACAAAAGATTATTGGACCTGAGCCAATTGTTTCTTGTCAAATTTGTTGATAACTATAAGCCAATCAATCATAGATTAGTTTGGCACATTATTTAGGAACCTCCAAGAATTTGATCAATCCACTCTGTAAAACAATTAAACAATAAAAACAATAATATCATGTCAATCTTGTCGACAAAAATATCATTCTTCTTAAGCATCTTTTGCAAAATTCAACTTTTATAATTTGTTATTTTTCTTCAAATCTGCATCCAAATTAAGTACAAACTTCCACACAAATCTAAATCAATGGGTTCTGAAACTCATTCTTGGACATTTGATTTATTTTATAAAAAAAATCAATTCATCTCAAAGTAAGTGTACGTAAGGAAAAATTAAGAAGAAATTAGCTAGTTTTGTATATGAAAATAGACATTATCGATAAATCATGCATTAATAACATTTTTTTGAAAAAAAAATTAGACTTATTTTGAGATAAAAAAAGTGTGCACATTCTCCTAACTTGATTTTCATTTTGGTGTTCACCTAATCACCTCTATCTTCTAGGTGTTGGGAAATATTAAATACCTCAAAATTTATATGTAATTGTTTTGTACATTATGAAGTGACGTTACATGTTTAAAAATATATGCTATAAAAGTTATTTATTAATAGAAAAGTTAAAAATGAATTAGTATAATGTTTCATAAAAACACATTAGTACTTACTTTATGTGCTAAGAAGCACGATTTATTATTTGTACATCGAACGTAATTTTTATTCTAACAGGTCATTAATTAACTTTAATTTTGAAACATTGTATTATGAAGAATATAAAAAAATAGACACTCTTTAGGAAAGAAGAAGCTAAAATGAAGCAAATTAGTTGGTTGGATTTAAAGTTGGCAAATCGTGTAGTGACACGACACACGACACGAAATAAGTGTGTTGAACTCACACATTTTATATTCGTCTCGTGTGAGTTGAAGAACCCAACACGTTTAATAATCGTGTCATGTTCTTGCATTATTAGGTCTCCTTCGAAACACACACGCACGATTACTTAATCGTGTTGTGACACGCCCTACAAACACAATTAATGGGTCATGTGATGTCATATGTGTTGATTCTATCATGCATAATGTGTGAGGGGTTGTATTCGTGTCAATCATATTATGTCATATCAACATGAACGATTTGTTTAATTATTGTGTTAAACGTATCAGATTCGTGTTACGTTATGCATCATACACAATCTTCGACACAACACGTAGGCAGGAAGTGCCGGCTCTGTTGAGTTTCAAAGCAGTCGGGCCAGATTGTTAACTATGTAGACAGTTCTAGATAGGTATGAATATCCCCAGAATAATAAGGACAGTGACCTTAACTTCTTAACGTCCTTAAATAATTAGGTCAGTGTCACGTAAAAGAAAAACAAAAAACCATTTGTAGATACTATCTGGAGTGCTCCAGGTCGACACCACATATCATTTCATGAATCACACACTAAATTCCAATTCCAATATCCATTCCTCACACACACGCGTGACACCTACCAAAGCTCTGTCCCACACGTGTCGCGCCCACTTCCACTGCCATTGGCCTGGGACATCACATGCCTCCACGTGTCACCCTCCCCTCGGAATTACGATACACGAAACGACACCCAAACTTGTCGTAACATAACATCCTCCCGGAGCTCCACCCTACAAATGTGGAACCGAACCACGTTGTTATGTCTTCACGCGTACACGCAATCCCCCGTCCGATGCTCACGTGCATCGCTTAATCTCAGCCACACCGTTCTCGCGCCCCTAGCTGCTCGACACGTGGTGATTGGACACGTGTCGATAAAGTAACGGTAGGAGAAAAATAATAATTAATATTAATATTATAATCTTATCTGATTCGAGAGTCTTATAAATTTAGAACCTCTCATTTGGATTTGAAATCAGAAAAACGCATATCATCTGAAACTTACTTTCAAAAAACACAAACACAAGTAAAACACTATTTCTCTTCCATTTTTGATGGCTCTCAACGTGACGCACCAGATCAGCACCTTCGCCGGAGCGCCGATTTCGTTTGACGCCGGCGTCGCCGGCGATCCGTCGGCCACGGTGAGCGCGGCCTCCGTTTGGAAATCGCCGATGCCGGGGATCCGGTGCGCGGTGCAGAAGCCGGAGGGGATCGCCGCGGTGACGCCGCCGCTGAGCCCGCGCCGATCGCCGATCCTGAACGGGATCCGGCCGGATCTGTCGGTGGCGTGCAGGGCGTTCGCGACGGAGATGGAGTTGGGGGCGCCGGCGGTGGAGATGGAGGGGCAGGACCGTCAGGTGAGGGAGCACGTACAGGTTTCGGCGGCGGGGCACGAGAAGGGGCAGGGGGTGCCGGTGTACGTGATGATGCCGCTGGACAGCGTGACGATGGGGAACACAGTGAACCGGAGGAAGGCGATGAACGCGAGTCTGCAGGCGCTGAAGAGCGCCGGGGTGGAGGGGATCATGATGGACGTGTGGTGGGGGTTGGTGGAGAGGGACTCGCCCGGCGCGTACAATTGGGGAGGCTACGCCGAGCTGCTGGAGATGGCCAAGAAACACGGCCTCAAGGTTCAGGCTGTGATGTCGTTTCACCAGTGCGGCGGTAACGTCGGCGATTCTTGCACGTACGTATGCTCTTCCTCCTCCTCCTCCTCCTCCTTACCTTTCTCTGCAATTTGCTACTTTCATTTTCAGTTTTCGAATTAAGCAATTTCTATTGGAGTGTTTCGTAGTTGTTGATCTGGGTATTTGGACCTTGGGAAGAGGTGAGGTCACGTGGGTGAGCTCTGAGATCTAGCAAAAAGCGAATTGGCTTTTTGCACAATTGAAAATGGGCGGTGGGGACCGGGATGATGGTGGAATATGCTCTTTTAGATCATATGGAAAACGAGGTGTCACAAGGACATTCAACATTTTTTTCCGGAGAAACTTAAATTTCATGTTCTAAATTGGTTGAGTTTTACATATTATACTACTTGTCCCAAAATATTAGCTCTACATAAATAACATCCTTAAAAATAATTTAGTTAGAATTCCTTAGAACCCCTAATCATAACTCTAACTAACTCATTGATTTCAAAAAAAAAAAAAAAAAACTCTAACTAACTCATTATAAATTATAAATTTTGGACAAATATTTGTGGGAGTGATATATTTTTTTTTAAATTCAAAATAATTAAATGATACTCGGTTCATCTGATTATCTAATTTTTATAGAATTTGAATTCTCATTCTTTATTAAAAATAAATTAGTTATGAGAATTTATAATTATAAATCTTAGTTATATATACTGTCTGTGTGTTTGTTGTCACTCAAAACTATGTGACCACATCAAGGAGCACTGATCCACTGAATTATCTTGCTATCTAGTTCTGATAGGATTTTGTGATGATTGTTGCTAAGATAGATGTTTTGTCAGAATGATTACTAGTGTTAATAAATGCATGACATGATTAGAATAGCAGTACAGTGAAGATGTTGGTTTAGACCATGTTTTATTGTTTGTCAAGTTTGAAGACTATGTAGTTTGTTTTAATAATAACTTTTTGTCTGCAGTATTCCTTTGCCCAAGTGGGTGGTGGATGAGATGAACAAGGATCCAGACCTGGCCTACACTGATCAATGGGGTAGAAGGAATTTTGAATATCTATCCCTTGGCTGTGACACCCTTCCTGTTCTCCAGGGACGGTCACCAGTCCAATGTTATGCTGACTTCATGCGTGCCTTCAGAGACAATTTTCAGCACCTTCTTGGCAACACCATTGTGGTAAGTTTCCATACCCTTTACTTGAAACTTTTCTTTGTGTTGGGTCCAAGACTTGGCTGTTGTATGATTTAATTTAAAGACTTGGATAGTTGGGCACATCTGAGACTTCATTAGGACCACATGTATGTGGTAGCTTGTACTTTTTCTATTTTTTCGGGATGCCCAAATAGATTGATCCATTATTATATATAATGGGTTGTTGTGAATCTGTCTTGTTATATTATATGCAAATAGATTATAGTCATATGCTGAGGAAGATGTTGTTTGCTAAATGTTGATGATTTGTGCATTCAGGAAATCCAAGTTGGAATGGGTCCAGCAGGTGAACTTCGTTACCCTTCATACCCAGAACAAAATGGGACATGGAGGTTCCCTGGAATTGGAGCTTTCCAGTGTTATGATAAGGTAAGAATGATATAATCTTTTTCATTCTTTTATTTGTGGTTGTGATTTGCGACTTCTTTGTTCTTATATGTTGTGTAAATTATTGTAGTATATGCTCAGTAGCTTACAAGCTGCTGCAGAAGCTGCTGGTAAACCTGAATGGGGCAGCACAGGGCCTAGAGATGCTGGTGAGTACAACAACTGGCCTGAGGATACACAGTTTTTCCGAAAAGATGGAGGTGGATGGAATTGCCCTTATGGTGAATTTTTCTTAACATGGTATTCTCAAATGCTCTTAGAGCATGGTGAGAGGATATTATCAGCAGCCACATCAACCTTTAAAAACTTTGGTGTAAAGATCTCTGTGAAGGTTGCAGGTATTCACTGGCATTATGGGACTCGATCTCATGCCCCTGAGCTAACAGCAGGGTATTACAACACAAGGTTCCGGGATGGGTATCTACCTATTGCCCGGATGTTAGCACGCCATGGAGCCATATTCAACTTCACTTGCATAGAGATGCGTGATCACGAGCAGCCACAGGATGCCCTTTGTGCGCCTGAGAAGCTTGTCAAGCAAGTGGGTTTGGCCACTCGGGAAGCGGATGTCCCACTAGCGGGTGAAAATGCATTGCCAAGATACGATGAGTATGCACACGAGCAGATCTTGCGAGCTGCATCTATGAGTTTTGATGGTGATTCAGGAGATGGCAGAGAGATGTGTGCATTCACATACCTGAGGATGAATCCAGACTTGTTCCATCCTGATAACTGGAGGCGCTTCGTATCCTTGGTGAAGAGAATGAAGGAAGGGAAAGGCGCACACCAATGTCGGGAGCAGCTTGAGCGGGAAGCTGAACATTTTGTCCATGTTTCACGGCCTTTTGTGCAGGAAGCCGCTGTTGCACTCACGCACTAGGCACTAGTTATTGAAGAATCTCATGCATCTATATCTGTAGTATATAGGGATAAGTCCGGTTTCATTTATAGGGTTGTATCATGGCAATAACGGGTGTAGTTATAACACGGTTTCATCCTGTCTACTTCTATAGCTCATTTTATTTTGCAGTGGCTATGGAAAATGCCCGATCATGTACTGTTAGCTGGGGTTTCTGTGATATGTTGGTCAGTACCCTAAAAGCTTTTTCTTTTTATAGTTTCAGAGAAATGGGTATATGTATAGAACATATATTCAGTCTTTTGATGATGATGAAAAAATATAGTTGCAGAACTCCTGGTGTTCATTAGCTTTGTGGTAATAAGAGTGTTTTGTGAATCTTAGGTCTGAATTGAAAATCATGCCCCTACAAGATTGGCAGTGATAGCGTTTTGTTGCAAAACCTATGATCGATAGCGGAGCTAGACTTTACGGGAAGGGTAGACATGAAATTAGACTTCATAGGAAGGGTAGGCATAAAATTCTAGGTAATGTTAGTTAAAATGGGAGGCTATCACATCAATTAGATGATTCAAACCTTGACAACAAAACTGTATTAGAAAACATGACTTTTCAACATTGATAGAGGTGTTGTCCACACTCAACTTAAGCAATAATGCCTAACAAGAGCGGGAACAACTGTTGGGGAGAGACGTCTCAGCTCTAGCAACGCATAATGAATCAAGTCAACCGATGAGAAATCTACTCATAGCAAGCCCATCAGAAAGCTCTCCACTAATCAAGCCCTTAGTAGAGATGGGGTTACACACAAGTCAGAGAGATTTGCCACGTAAAATCCAAGAAAAGAAAAACTCTATCTCATACATATGGACCGTGTGCATTTAAAATGTAAGAACGAGATCCTAAAACTTTTGTCTTGTGAGAAGAGAGATCTAACTTAGACTTCGATACATGTGCATATCAGAAAGGACATGAACTTTCGGGATATCAGCGAAAGTTTGTAGGAGCAATGATTATAATAAACACACGTTTAAGCATCTTTGAATTGGGATTACCCCAATTACTCTGAATTACAATATTTATTACATAACTCTCAAACTTAAGTAGAACATACAATGTATCACCTATTGCAGATAAGTTACCTGCTAAGTATCCTAAAAATCAAAAGCACTACTATAAATCTATAATGTTACTATTTAATCAACCTTTTTTTTTCTTGCCCAACTGTCATTTCCACTTGACAATATTGTTGGGTGTTGTTGGCTTGTTGTTGTTCTTGTGGCTCATGATTCTTAGGCTCTGTCTGAGAATGTCCACTTCTCTCTTGCTCTTGTACCCTTCATACTCCACTGAAGCCAGTTTCATTTTCAGTGCTTTTATGGTTTCTTCTCTGCCTTCCAGCTTCCTCTTCAGTTCTTTCATCAAATCTTCCGATTCTGCCCCCCAATAAACTCCTCCTGTAGTGTACACAACAACCAACCAACTACACATTATAATAGTCCTCGTACAATAATTGCACAATTTTCAACAAAGAATGAGTAAAAGTCAATCAAAGAATGAGATGCCTAATAAGATCGGTAGCAGAGTCAGGATGTTCAAAAGAGAAATACATAACAGTTGAGTTGAAATGTTCGTCAGAAAAGTCGAGAATTTACTGGAAATGGCATAGGCAACAGCCTACCCGCTAACAACAGCAGTAATGGAGTCAGAATGTTCAAAAGAGAGATATACAACAATTCTGATGAAATATTCATCAAAAAGTAAAGAATTTGCTGGGAATGGCATAGGCAAGTGCCTACCTTCAGCTCCGCCACTGGCCGTGAACATATATACTCAAATCTCTTGTTTTGTATATAGAGAAGATGAAATGAAGAGATGATATATACCTTGAATAAGATCATCAAGCTCTTTCTTGATGGCAAGAAAAAGTTTCTTCCACTTGACCACAGCCTCATCTCTCCAATCTCTCTCCTCCATGAACAACCTCATCACCTCCCACTCCTTCTTCTTCTTCTTCTCTCCCACCAAATTGATCATCCCACTTTGATCTTCAAGCACTCTAATCCTCTCCTCCTTCTCTTCCACCACCTTCCTCAACCTCTTCACCTCCTCCCTCAGCCTCTTCCTCTCTTGCTTCCACTCTTCTTCCTTATCATAATATGCACAAACAATCACATCTTTCTCTATAATCTCCTTCATATTCTCTTGCCACCTTGGACTGTTGCTCTGTTTCTTGCTACCCATATCTCTATATATGGTTTTAATGTGGTTGGTTTTGGATTGTAAGAGAGAAAGTGTGGATGACATAAATTCTTAATTCCTTGCACAGGCTCCTCACTGCCCATCTTCCATTAATGAAGAGCCACATGAGTTTTTTTTTTTTTTTTTTTTTTTTGTGACAATTATTAGGTCTCTGTGTCCCTGAAATTATTAATGGAAGAATCAAAAGGACTCGTGAAGAGGGATCTGTCTGTCTTCACATATAGATATAATAATAATAATATTGTATTTTGTGTAGCAACAATATAGGCATGGACACACATGTCTTGGCTCATGACATGTGTCGTGTATTCATTTGTGGTGCAAATATAAACGAATGAGAAGATGGTCACGCCGCGCTTGTTTGGTTTATCTACTTATCTCGCGCAAGAAGCGTCACATCGAAATGTTTCCCGACAATTAATTTTTAGCTTCTTGCATACATTTGGATTCTATAAAAATTGTTGCAAAAGCCATTGTCACAGGAGCTGATTTGTTCTTGTAGCTCTCACTAGACACTAGATATAAGAAAATGATTCAAGTTAGATTCAAAAATTAATATCAGTATCATTGAAATAAGAGATGTGTTTATGTGTAATGCAAGTAATTAAAATTTGAATAAAATTCTCACTATCAATCAACACAGTATCATATTGAATATTGAACATGAAAATTGTTTAGTGCCAGCTTTGGAGTGGGTCCTTTGGAGCATTCCCACAGTTGTCGTAGGTTGGTTTGATTGGACTCATACTCTGACTTTCGGTCTATTTATAAATCAGATCATGCCTATATATATATGTATATGTGTGTGGGGGTCTGAGAGAAAGAAAAAACAAAGGTCTAAGTCAATTAATTTTCTACTTATGTTAAATCAATAACGAGGTGATGACGCATTTGATTGAACTACTTTTGTTAGAGAAACAACTCAACTAAAAGATGAAGAGAGATAGATACGATCTCGTTCCCGATTTTATGGGTGGATCGGGAAGGTCCTTTAGGAGAAAATAGAGAGCATAAGTGAGTTTGAAAGATATATGAATAGTTATATAAGAAGACCTAATAAGAGAAGATAGAGAGTTCAAGTGGGCATTGAAAGATAGTAGAAGCCCAAAGAAAGGAGTAAAGAAGTCCAATGATAGAGAATAGATAAAGACACAATTATATTTAGCTCATTCCACATGAGGAAGCAACAGAAACGGGGGCCGAATATGGATCAAAATCAGCTCTATACCAGATGTTAAATTTGAATTATGGGTTACAATACAATGATTTGAGCTTTTCCTACTAAAATGTCAACTTTGTTAGTAGAGTTTTACTTGTACCATTATATTTAGCCACTTTACTTTTTTACCAATGTGGGACAATTTCTCACTTCAACCGATTTGAATTAGGTTAAACCAAAGTTTATTACAATTAAATTCTTTATTATATACACACATGAGATTCACATGAAAACAACTCTTATTAGCCAAGAATATGGAAATAGAACTTGTCATGAACAAGTTTGTAAAGTAAAGAATGGGTCATATATGTCTCTAAACCAGGCCATGTTGGTGTATGTACTCATCTATTGGTTTATATATGACTTTCTTTCACAATATCTTCTTCATAAAGAATTGATTTTTATTTTTTTTTCCTATGCTGGCGAGAAAACAATTTATTTCTGCAAAGACCTATCCCCACTTTTGCGATGTAAACAAAATATAAACTAAAAACAATAGAAATAATGGCCTATCATTTCTTGGGTATAAATTACCATTTTTGTTAAGACAATCTTGTATCAAGTACTATCAACAACTAATCACATGTGTTCCTACTTCAATTATTAAATTTTCATAGTCACGAGTCGCTTACTCCTATCTACCATGATCATTATGGATATCTAAAGACATTTAATTAGAGGGAATCAATTATAAACCATCAACATTTTCAAGATTAATTGGGTCAACATAGGAAAATCAACACTATTAGTATAAAAATGAATGTTATGTTTCCTTCGTATTTTATCATAATATAGATGTGTTTATTATTGTTTTTAGGAAAAAGGTCCAAAATAGTCATTGTGCTATTCACATCGTGCCGTTTTGGTCGCTGAAATATCAAACGTGCCGTTTTAGTAAAAAAGATAGGCTAAAGAGCCGTTTTAGTCCAAACATTTCCGAAAACCGAGCCGTGTAAGGACATTCCGTCAAATTGACTAACGAAACCGTTTAAATCTTATTAAAAATATATTTTTTAATACCAATTTGCTGACGTGGCAAAAATTTAATATTATTATATTTTTTTTAATATATAA
>JAYMTF010003451.1:0-15191 GCA_036897485.1 Pelargonium nanum | reverse complement strand
CCCCCCCCAAATAGTACTGTCCCATAGCCAAGCCCCGACTATCAGTTGCCGGAAGCACTGAGGGAAGCGTTGATAGATCATATGTCAATTGCCAATTAATTTTTAGCTCTAACTATGCAAACTCAAGAGTACCAAGAAATGGTTAGCCCCAAAAGACCAAAACAAGCAACAAAAACAAAGAAACCAAATTGGTAGGTACAAATGAACTAAATAAGCATCAAAACAAGTAAACCATTATTTTTAGCTATAATTATGCAAATTCAAGAGTACCGATTAACCTTCCCAATCTCATTTCACCTATAAGTATCTTCACCTAAATGCTTAAAAAAACTCAAACTTTACTCAATGTTTAGATCTCAAGTCGAAATAAGCAATACTGAGAGAAATCACCAAATGGGTACAATCCTATCAAGTAAGATTGGGAGAAAATCATCAAATGGGTACAATCCAATCAAACACAAAAGCAAGAGAAATGAAATGGTAAAGCAAAGATTGCACAAGTAGACAATAAACAAATGTGTTGGCCCAAAAGACCAAAACAAGCAAAGAAAACAACTCATTTTCTATGCAAATTCATGAGTACCAATTAACCTAATCAATCTCATTTCCACTATACCTATCAGTCACACCTTTACCAAAATGGTCCATTTTTAAAATAGAAAAAAAAAATATTAATCTCTAACTTGACTCATTTTTCCAGATCTCAAATCCAATCATCAAATGGGTACAATCCAATGAAGCAACATTACACAAATCAAACACAAAACACAAGAGAAATGAAATGGTAAAAGCAAAGAGGGCACAAAGTAGAATGATACTCACAGTGATATCTTCAGTGATGTTGGAGATCTCCTCCTTGGCCTTCTTGGAAATCCACAAGCTCCCAACTTTCAAGCTACCCACTTTTGTCAGAGCCTTCTCCATTGCTTCTCTCTCTAGAACCAGAACTTGAACCCTCCTTTTCTCTCTCTAGAACCCTGTTCTAGAAATTGCAGTACAGTGCCTCACTCTGTGGCTGCTGATAGAGACAAACATGCATCTGTACTTTTAAAATATGAATTGAAAAGTTAAAAAAACGGCGCACACATTATGACTCATTCATCAAGAACTCACGTGTTTTTTTTTTCTTTATCATTTTTTTTTCGGGAAAAAATAACATGTTTTTTTCAAAAAGAGATTGATTTTTTGAATTTAAAATTTCAAAGAAACAGTTAATTTGTGTAGTGTTTATTAAAGGAAAATGTTTTAATTTGTTAATTTTTTTATCATTTGAAGTTCGGGGTTGGGGCTCGCTAGAGTTTGAATCGGATGATGAAAACGTCATTATTGCTTTGCAGGCCCAAGGGAGAATGATTCCAGTGCCTTATCTCTGATAGTTAAAGACATTTTGTCTATTGCTGCAAATTTTATTTTTATCAGTTTTTTGGATTAGTCGGTCAACAAACTAAGTAGGTCATATGTTAGCTAGATCTTCTTGTGGAGTGTCAGGAGTAGAGGGTTAGTTGGATCTTCAACCTCCCATTAATGTTTCTAAGTTGTTGCTTTCATCATTTCAGTCCCCCTTTGTTGGTTGATTATCTCCAGACGCCCAATAGATATAGATTTGAGCCTTGTAACCAAGGTTTGACACAATATATACATATATATGTAATTTAACCTATCAAAAAAAAAAAAGGCAAAAGGGTTTGAAAGGCCTGAAAAGGTCAAAATCGTCTTTTCACACAATTATAACTAAGTTTTCTTAAGAAACAATCATGATCACATTATGTGATTTATTCACAAAGATACTCAAATTCTGGTAATAGCTAAAGATATAGCAAAAAGTTCTTTGTATAGGTTAAATCTATAACTTGCAAGTTCAAAGTTCTATAGATGCAAATTACAAATTCAACTGCAAGTACAATCTTGATGCAACACAAACAAAATTCCAACTACTTCAGAGGGTATACAGTTAAAAAAAAGATCAACTAAATGGCAACTTAGTAATTAATCCAACCTTCTCAACAAGTATTCAACCTGAACTTCCTTTGTCAGAGGCATGATCCAATCTCCATACAGTTTAGCAACTAAATTCGGCTTGATTTTGTACACAGGATCAGCTGGATCTATTTCTTCATCTATTTCTTCATTGACCTTTACAGCTTGGCCGTAGGTTTTGGTTTTTGTTTCCACCCTCTTTTTGATAGCGACTTCTACACTCTCAAATGTCAGTAACTCCATCAGTTGAGCCCTATCCTGCAAATGGTTGCATCCCGAGTAAAGGGTTATATAGGAATGAAACGATATGCATACAAAATTGACAGATAAGGAATGTGGTGGAGAGATTTACTTGCAATTTGATGGCTGCCTCGTAGATGGCAGGGGATGCTCGAAACTTTGCCTCTGCAACGAATTTGCCATAGTGAATTCTCTTTGAGAGTGCCTACATTGAAGTGTTCGGCACGTGAATTAGAAGCTAAGTATTTATAAACTAGGAAAACTTATGTCAAGCAAACATGAAATAAAAAGAAGCCGTGCATATACTTGCAAATGTTATCAGTAGAAACTACAAAGAGCGACACAAGTGACATCTCATGTGTAACAGATATATTTCACATCATCGTATTCATCTTCTTGAGATACGGTTACACCCAAAGAAAGTTTCCCAAAACATATGGTACTTCCATTTCCAAAATTCTAAGTCCAACGTAATGGCAACAGTGGCATTCTTTATTCTCACTCCCTAAACCAGTCAAGGAAAGTGCTAAATATGGTGCAAAGAGTATAGTTCATTTGCATACCTGCAAGCAAATGGTGTCGCAAACAGCAGCTGATCCACAATTACCATCATCTCCTGGCTCAACCAATCTTGGAAGGAGATCTCTAAAATACATATTCCAGACCTTGTTGTTTATATTAATTAAATCTGCACAGGTATGCAAAACCTAGTTGCACATATAATGAGATACAAGATAAGTCAACAGAGAAACAACTTTGCAACAGTATTAAACAAAATGTTAAGACATTGAGGCAGCGTTTGGATTAAAATATTTGGAATGAGATTTTCATTTCGAAGTCATTGTGATGACCAAAAGGTCTCAATCTAAATATGAAGAATGAGAATCTCATTCCCATTCCGACTCTTGATTCTCATTCCATACGCTACCTATAGATAAAACCATTTTTTTTTTATAAGCGATAGTTACCTGAGGGTACTGCAAAGGTGGAAGCATTGGCTCGGGTAATGATGGAAAGAAAGGGTGCTCATCTGGACTCTTATACCGGCCGACCTAATTTTCAAAGAGAAGCCAAAAAACAAATTTTGTATAAAACATTGTGACTAATCTATAACATAACTCAAGTAAGATTATATTAACCTGAGCATGGAGCTTCTCAGTCTTCGCAACCATAAACTCAACCAGAGAACCACGAAACCCATCCATGGAGAATGCATTGTGGTCATACGTGTCGGCATTGTAACAGTACTGAGCTCTTTCCAAAAGACTGAATATAATGCTATCCTCTTGCCGAATTAAAGAATGTCTAATACTATCTAGAGTTAAGCTTTCACTTTCATCCACTCTTTTCTTCGTTGTGTATCTGTGTGACAAGAAGAGGAACTGTCGTAAATCATTGAAATAATGCACATACTAGCATGCATGTTTTTGCAACGAAGACGAGTGTTTGGCACATCCCTTGCCATTTGCATATTTTTTGATACAATTGAATGATTTCAGAACAAAATATTCATACTTTCACAAAACCATCTCAGCCTGCAAATTTTGTTCCCGGTATGAAAAAAAAAATCAGATGTTCCACCCAAGTTATATTCCTAACTCGAAAATCCATATCATCAAGATGCAACCATAAGTTCCATTCTAGACTTGCATACATATCTAATGTGTCCTGTCATTTTCAATACCCTAAAGCAAGCTAAGACACTCTTTAAAAAAAAGACCAACCATTTGAGAGAGAGATGAAATTTATTGCATAGTTATATATCCATTTTTCAAATCACGCTCCACCATACAGAACGGTGCTTCACTACCTTCCAACTGGTGTGTGTGAGTGTAAGAATCAAAATTAAGGCCCAACTACAATTACAGATTTGCCTTGGTGCATCATAAATTCATAATATCACCCCTCCTGTAAACTCATGACTAACCAATATTTGTTTGGTTCAAATTAAAAGCCAAACCAATTTTCTTCGAAATACTTGAAATCAACCCAACTCAAACTAAATTTACTAATAATCGAAATATCAGTTCGGTTATTAGTTGAAACCAAATCATTGTCTTATGAAAAAACCTAAATTAAATCAAACTTGCAATGGTTGCTATTTTAATTTTTAACTCACAGATAATGCAAGTTTGCCAGTATAATCAACATTCATCAACAATATAACATACACACTAAATACTATTTGTGATATGTAAACACAATTAACCAAAGAGAGCAAAGACTCTCAACCAAGATAAAAAAAAAATGGAGGGCGGGCACGGAGCACAAATTCATTGTAGCGGGTATGAGTGTATATTTACGAGGTGACATTAACTTATTGGCATGACTCATTCTCAATCACTTGAATTTGGCCGAGATTCTCTTTTTCTCTTAACAAAATATAAATTATTTACTTTATAAATTTACTGTTAAAGTATAATACAGTATAAGCATAACATACATATTGGGTTAAGATTTTAAGTTTGGTTAACAAATAAAATTTATATCAAAATATACATCGGTTATGATTAATTTTCACCTAACCCTACTCATGACTGACACATGGACCACCAACCCACTAATTTTCGTACTTTCCACATAAATTACCCATAAAAAAATCCTCCAAAATGATTAGGATTTACAAATCTCATTCACTTCACCTGTTCACAAACCATTGCAGTAGCATTGAAAAATAAAAATCAAAACTTTACTACAGAAACTTGCTTACCTGAAAGGTAAAGGCGAAGAAGAAGACACAGCAGCTCGAATACAGCAACACCCTTTTCTACGAAAAACCGGGCCGACAAATTGCAGCGAGGGTTTAAGGGAGGTTTTGGAGGAGAATCGCGAGATGGGTATGGGAGATTTTGAAGCAACGAAGTGATTTGGAGCTTCTAGAAGCTTCGCCGCCATTGTTGATGCCCTGAAACTTGAGCAACGGAGAAGAAAGAGAACACACAGAGAGATCTTATGAAGAAATGAGGAGTTACTCTGAATTTGGAATGTAACTGATGGGTTTTTGAATTCTGTGTGCTTTGTTAGGACTCGGCAGCTTCGGTCGGTGAATTACAGCCGTTGATTTTAAAATGTAAGGTGGAGATTGAGGCATTATTATGGTCATTGTGTGATTAGTGGATTAATCAGATCTGCTATTTCTAAGTTCAAGATTTTTGGACAAGGTGCAATAAATATGTAATTATAAATTATGCGTGAATTTTTTATTATGAAAAATGTCTTCTTTTTTTAAATAATTAATTTGGACAAAAAAAAATTAATTCACAACCTATAGCTTGGAAAATATAATATTTGAATTGGCAGTGTTCCATGAGAAACTTGTGTGTGAAGTAAGGACACTATAGAAATGAATTCTGTTCATTTGATCTATTGACTTTTTCTTCCTTTATACTTAGTTGACATTTCGAGTTTCAGTCTGGGTTTGTCATGGTTAAGTTTGAAAGTCCTAACATAAATGTGATTAAAAAAAATGCAAATTGTGAATTTTATCTGTAAAATGTGTGAGATTATATAACTTTTCCTATTTGAACTCAAAAAATTGGTATCAGTGATTCAATACATTAGCTCCTTACGGGTAAATAGATCATTTTCTATGTTATTATTTTTTAATTGAGAAAATATTTGTATTATAATACATATATATGCACACCGTCACACACATATACATATGCAATACAATCGACTTATATATATATATTTATAAGTACAATGGGCTTATATAAAATAAATACTTACAATTACAAATATACAATATTTCAACATTATGATAACAATAATATTTGTCTTATAGTTTGTTTTACTCCTTTGTTGAGGTTACGGTATATATTTTATTGTTGGAAGTTTCGATGAGACTTCTCTTGTTAGAAATTGATATTTTATTATGAGTCGGTGCATTTTGTCGAGAATTTTGGCGTGTTGATTGTTTTTGTGTTTGATAAAACAAGGACCGTAATCATTGTTTCATTGATGTTGTTAAAGATATAAATTATAATTTGAGACATGATAAATGGTTAGGATAAATAAAATATAATACTTGGGCCCAAATGACGAGACATATTGTTGGGCCAATAATTGGGCCTTTTTAATAGTAATTTTATAAATGGACCACCTACGTTATTATTTGGTGGGTTTCGATTTACTGTACTTAGTCTTAGAAGCTCCAGACGCGAATATTAATCGTTGATCAGAAAATCAACGGTTGGGATCATATTATAGCTGTTAGGCTCTGTTTGGTTATTGGGAAAAGAGCTGGAAAATGTTCTGTGCCTTTTTTACTTCCCAATTCCCAGAACTGCTCTTTTTTCTATGCATTTCCGCCTATTTTCGTTCAATTCTGTGAGAATTCAGGGATCTCATTTCGCTAAATTCTTCAAGGAAGATCATTTTTCATGGAGCAGTATGTGTTCTTGTTCTTGTTCTTGTTCTGTTCTGTTCTGTTTTTGCATATCTGGATTCTTATATTTTTGTTCAAATTTGGTAAATTTACTGTTTTGGGTTCTGAAATTTGAGCAATCTTCAAGTACTACGGATTCATAGTTCAAGGATCATGTTTAGAAGAAACTTATATGAGTATGATCAAAGGTTCTTGACCTCTTGTTGTAGTGTTGCTATTCACTCTGGTTTCAATTTTGAGAGTTGGTTAAGTTTCTATTTTTAGTTTTTTTTTTTTTTTTGCCAGTTTGTTTGGAAATTTTGAAATTGTTTTGAAGGTTTTGAGATTTGAAATTGTGATGTTGAATGTGATAGGATTGTGGAAGAATCAGTGGAATCTTGTAAAATTGCTGAGGACACAAATGGGCCTAATGTTATGTCTGTGGAGCTTGCAATTAAAAGAGAATTAGCATATAGAAGAAAGGTGGAAAATCTGAAGATGCGGGCTCTAGGAAGCACTAGTACATTGAAGCCCTCTATCATTGTGGGTTCGCAGGTGATGATCTTTGTACTCTACAATGAAATGCCCAAATTTGGTTTACACTGTTTGTGTGTATTTGGGAGTCTTTTGCAATGTTTGTTTAGCTTTTGACTTTTTTGGACTTAGAGGAGAAACTAGCCTTTCCATAGATTTGCATATAGATGCAAAACGGCAGGGATTGAAGAATGGGGTTTTTGTCTGGTTTGTCATATTACCGTGCCTAACATGATATAATGATGAAACAATTCATAGAAATTTTGCATTATTTGTTTTGATCTCCATTACTAATGTACTAGTTCCGACATTTGTTTAGCTTTTGACTTTTAGAGTTCCAGGAGAAAATGACTGATGTGCCTATTGATCTCATCAACCTTATGCAATATTGCAATCCACGTGTTAGGGTGATGAGTATATTCCAATCCCGGGCCTCTAGAGGCAAGAGATGGTTGATGGTGGTCTCCATGGCCATGAGATTAGGCTCACTTTGAGGGGTGATCACGGGCTTGGGTTGAGAGCTACGGCCGTGAACTTGATTGGTTTGGGGAGGTGGAGGTTGAGGGTACCTATGGTCATTGGTCGTCGTTTGCACAGGTCAACTCCAAATGAACTCCTCTTGTCTGTTTTAGGCCCATTTTGCTCGAGTCTTGTCCTGGATGACTGACATGGTTGGTCGGTAGGCCGGTAACGTGTCACCTTGTGAGTGGCTATTTTATGTATCATCAATGTCCTTTTTATATCTTTGCATATAATTATGAAACTGCAGTCTGCAGGGGACTGAAGAATGGAGTCTGCTTATTGGAAATTTCGGAATTATTCTGTGGTTTGTCATATTATCGTGCCTTATTGCTTTGACATGATAAAATGATGAAACAATCATAGAAATGTTATGATGAGTCCCTATGTGTGTCTGAGACCGGGATGGGACAAACAAATGCACCAAATTAATCTTGGTAAAGAAGCAAATCGATCCTCGCTCTTGGCTTTCCTAGTGTGACTTAAGAGCCTTCTCAACAGTTTTTGAGCCAATAAACTGATTTTGAAGGTTCTTGATCCTGAGTTTAGTAGTTTAGAGGATAGTTTGCTAGCAAATCACCTAGTCCAAACGCCTCATTCACAGTCCTAAATTTATTCCGTCGAGGAATTTATTGCAAGTTTTAGTTGTCTGCGTGTTGTTTGACAAGCTTCCCATTTTCTTCCTTTGTTAGGATTATTTGTGCATTTCCAGTTTTGTGAATAAAGACTATTCGGGATTTGAATTATAGTCCTTGAGAGTGATTATTTTTATTTACACGGTTGCTGGACTTCAGTTTTGTCTGTGGTACTCATGGTAAACTAATTATCTTGTGTCAACTATTTTACCATCCAAAGTGACTATGCTTTGCTGAAACATTTTGTTCTGAATATAAACTACCTTCATCTTTTCAGGGTCCACCAATATCAGCAGGAACAAAGAGAAAGGCCCCAACGAGCAACCTCAAGTCTTTTATCCGACCACCAGCACCACAACCTTCTCCTCGTCATCAACTCCTCAAAGTTTATCCCGGCAGCCTATCTTGCACGGCCTGTCGGGTAGACTTCTCGAGTGTTAATTGTCTCAAGCAGCATTGTCTAAGTAAAAGCCACAGACTCAAGATCATGATGTTAAAGAATCAAGGAAACTGTCCCTCCAACCCATTATTGTGCTCGCTGTGTCAAGCACCAAGCTCGAGCGTGTACCAAATTGAGGTGCATCTTACCGGGGCAAGACACACTGCTTGCCTCCAAGGAATCGAGAAAGCAAAAAACGGGCAGTAATCAAGAAAAGAAGATTGACTAACTCGAGTGCAAGCATGCAACACATTCTCACGAAGCACCGAAATGGAGGTAAATCGACTCAGTCTCGTTCTTGTACTTGTATGCAACATTATTTTGCTGCTAAAAAACACAATAAGTACATGTTCTTAGTGTAATTTATTAATTTTTCTAATAAAAATGCTATACAAATAAATCAATTTGGCCATTCTTGTACCCTACTGACTAGTGACTACCCTTCTTTGTCCATGAATCTTTTGGCATTCTCATAAACTTTCCCTAAATACCCTCTAAACTTCTTCAAATTGAGATTGATCTCCTGTTCCTTCAAGTATATGTCCATAAGATCTGTAGGCCAACCCTTACTTTGTAGGCCATGAGGATTCTGCACCAACTCACTATCCTTCCCATATTTCTTCACTAGGCTACTCTCTTCCACTTCAATCCTATACTCCATGTACTCCAATCCCATCCCTCTCCCCACCCTCCCGAAGAACGCGTCAGCCGCCCATTCGACTCCTATCGGGACCACCTGCACGAGCACCGAGCCTGGCCGGAGGAACAACGAGTGAGTGAGCGCCGCTCCGTGGACCCCAAACATGGCATGGCTTGAGTTGATTAGGGCATAGGAGTCTTGGAAAAGGTCCCTAGCCTTGGGATTAAACACAACTACCTCAAACCCTATTTTCTCCATTAGTTTGATCAATTGATGTTCGTTCAATATCCGACGTCCGATTCCCCGTCCCCGGCTCACCAACACTAGACGAGGCCTCCGTCGGCCACCGGAGGTGGAAATGGAAGGGTGGTTTCTGCCATAAGCCTTGTCAATGTGACCCCGGAAGTGTAACATTGTTTTTGAGTTTGGTAACAAAGTTTGGTTTATAGTCATGAATCCATGAGAAATGAGGCCCAATGTGGCATTCGGAAAACAGTGGGTTTTGTTGTCATTTATGAGAGTAACGATCGGGTGCTTGCTGAATGTTCTTAGCAAACCCTCGTACCTTTGGGCCCACCAAGTGGGCGACTCGGTCACAACGATCACGAAATCTTGATCGGGGAAGATCGTATTAACGGTGATGAAGAGGGGGATGAACCCGTCGTTGAAGTCGTGGAAGAAGTTTCCGGTGTACCCTCCCGCAGAGTATACGAGCCCTGGTGGGCCGTGGTGGACTTGACATGTTGGGCTTAAAGGGCCTGAGGTCTGGAGCGTGACGTCATTGATCTTGACCATGACGACATTCTCAAATTTTCGCGGGTAGGGCTTGATTTTTTCCACCACAGGTGGGCCAGTGGGCCCAGCAACGTAGAAGGTGAAAGTGGTGGGGTCCAATACAGTTGGGCCGTTGATTTTGCATAGATCATAACGTTCATCGCTGCGGTCACAGCTGATTGGGCTGGTCAACGGCGGTTCCGGCGGCCGGAGAGAATCTGGCTTGGTGATTGGCTTCACTTCCATGCTTAACAATTCTGCAAAATAAATAAATAAATAGTGCAACAATTCTAAGTCTGATACACGAGAAATATGAACGCGTGAGTTTTTGGTCCAGCCCGTATATGGCTCGAGACTCAAAGTGTCCGGTCTATACACAAATATATTTAGCGAGACATTTTTGTCGGTTCGAGCTTAATATTATTATGCCGGATCAGTGTGGCCCGTACGCCGCAACTCGTATTCCAAGAAAAATAGGCCGCGGGCCAAAATCGATGTTTCGCGCCCATTTGTCAACTCTAATTACGACTTATAGATAGAATTTACTGAATACACAACGTGTTCACAAATTTATTAAAGTAGGTGTGAGTGTAATTTAACGCGGTGACATGTAGTGTAAAGTTGGTAATTTAAACCCAATTTATGAACGCCTGAAATGATTCGAGTTGCGTCGAATAAATATGATTAATTGTGTTCGAATTTAAAATTATGAAATCAAAATAATCCAGCCAACTCCGACTTGAAATACAAATTGTGAACTATTATGCGAAGCCAAAGTCTTTTATTCTAGTAATAATGATAATTATAATATGGTTGAAGTGTTAATATGGGAATGCGGTAAGATGAGTTTGGCTCACTCCAATTTCTATTGCACTTTACTTGTAGTTGTAGCTCTATATTTATAATTTAAATGCGTAGAGTCTATCGATTAACTAATCATTGATTGTATTATTTTGGATAACATTAAATACTTTTCGTAAAATATTTTATTCCCTTGCTCGTGTGGTTGATTTTTTGTTCTAATTTACGGCAAATAATTGTAGCCGAATATATATAAATTTCAAGGGGTTGTAATGAATTCTGTACAATTACATGTGTATTTAATTATACTTAAAATTCAGAATTTGCACATTTCTAGATTAGATTCAAATTAATAACTTTATGAATTTTTTTTATCTGATCTTGAATTCAAAAATTAAATTATCAGCACTATTATGAATCAGTTTAAGTGTATAGATAAACATATAAAATCTAAAACTTTTGCAATTTTAATTTTAGAGCTTACTACATCCGTTATAAAATAATTATCTATTTTTCATTTTATTTAATAGTATAATAATTAATTATTGTGACGATTAAAGCATTTGGTAACACTTCTCAAAAATAGAAATAACTTACCTTTAGTATGGAAATGTGTTTAAGCAAATGATTAGTTGAAAAAGTAAGTTTATTGTTCATTTTTAGTTTATTTTTGGATAACTTTTATAATGATTTTCAATATTTTAATCCTATAAGGAGAAGGATAGAGATAATATATTCCTTTCCAAAATTATCCCATTCTTTCAAGTGTAAATAAATAAGTATATTTTATTTATTTATTATCAGTTGAGTGCTTTTAAAAACTTATGTTGTTAACTTCTCTAAGTTAGTTTGAAGCTACTTTTAACTCTTACAATACTGTTGTTATTCAACAACCACCGAATCTAATTATAAGCATTTTCGAATTTGTATAATTTAATATTTATTTTATGCTAGTTGGTGGAATTATAAAATTTTAATTTGTTTCTCGATTACAAGTATTAATTGAATCGACTATCTAACATATTACAACTCGTAAACTTAACTCAATAGTTTTATTTGATCTTCCTATTGTCATATTAGTTGAATATGAATCATATAATTTTACCATTACGAGGTGATAGAAAATAACAACTTGATTCCTAGAGCGATCTTTCGACCATCTAATTATAAGACATTACTATGAATTACTACCCATCTATGATATCATAAAACATATAACTAAAAACAATTATATTCAAAACCCATATCCAAAATTTATATTCAAACGTACGGCATTCTTTGATTGACATCATACTCTAAAACAATTATTATTAAACAACTATTACGTATATACCACTATTTTCGAGACGATCCGAACATGAGATCTCAGTATTGTAACTTATGAATGCTATACTGCTCTATCATCAAGGCATTGGTTAATATACTTGATATCAAAGTCCGATCCGTAACTAAAAGATCAATTGTTCTCTTCGACTCGATCTATGTTTAGGTCACAATGGACTCACTTGAGTAAGCGAACGTGTAAGAATATAAAACTATAAATAAATACCATAACACCATAAACATACCTTGACTAGTTTCCACAGTAGTTTCTGTAACCGGACGTGAAGTGTTAGTGGTGGCGACATGCAATCTGGTGACCGGAGAGAAGCTCATTTGGATGATGAACAAAAACAAGCAAATCACAAAGCAAGCGAAACCTGAAGTAGAAGATGAAGTTCTGTGCTTCTTCATGATCACTCTGTGTATATGAAAATGGCCTTTTTGTAATTTTCAGATGCTTAGGTTCAAGAACTGATGATATAAAAGAAAAATGGTGGTGGTGGTGAACTGGTGATGACCAGAAAAGAGAAGAGAAAATTGAGGAAAAAAGAAGCAAAAAGGCTGGTTGATATTATAAATTATTGTACAATCTTTTTCAGGGTGAAGTAAAGTGTTTTTGTATACAAACAAATTTCAAGGCAAAAAAGTGGAGAAAAAGATATACTTACATTTTACTTTAAATAGAAAATTCGTAGTCAACAAAATTGGGTAGTATTTAATTTTCATACCAATTGGCCTACTATTTTTTTTAAAAAATATATAAATTTGAACTATTCTTTGGTATTAGTAATTCAGGTTCTGAGTCGGTTTAAGTCCCGTTTTATAGTTTGAGTTAGAAAAAGCTTAACCGTGTTAGAAGGCTATGGATCAAATTTCGGGGTATAAGTATAAAATGTGCAAATTTATGATGATTTGTCAAATCCAAAAATTGATGGAAAATATTATATTTTAGTGTCCAAACTATCTATTTTGTTTTGAATTTGTACTAAATTTTATTTTTGCTTCAATTTGGTCCCAAATTATGGTATTTTGTTTCGAATTGGTCCAACATGTACTGGTGCCATCAAATTGGACTGTCATGACAATTCGTTTTTGATTTTTTTTGACGTGACGCTTAAGTTAGCAAATTTACTGATGACGCCAAAGTACAACAAAATTGTATAATTGAGGGACATGGTCTTCACATCAATTTCATTAAAATTTGGTCATCAAATTAAACATTTTTGTTCCAAATGGTCTTGTTTGCAAATTTAGCTGATTTAAACGTCACACGGTTTTCACATAAACATAAAAATATAAAAAGATTTTTTAAAAATAAAATCTCACGCTAGTAGAGTTTGACGGAACCGTTCGATGCAAAATGACATAGTTAGCAGTTGGGGATCCAGTTTGAACCGTATGAATAATTGAGGGACCAGATTGGAACAAAATTAAATTGCATACGAATAAATAAATGAATAATTGATGGACCAAATGCTACATTTTTCAAAATTAATTGGGTCTAACTTTTATTAGCCGAATTTATAATAACATAGATAAAATTTCAGTTACTCATAAATTCATGTCCAAATTTCAACGCTGCCTATTTCCTCTTTTTCTCATATTTCAACTATTAACATTTAGTAACCATTAATTCTTTTTGTTTGAAGTCATAAAATGGACTAGTTTGGTCACGATGGAATTTAGAATAGGTTTGTTTTATCATTACTCATTTAGATGATTCTTCAACAAGCATTAATTAATTGTTTTCAAACCTAACCAAATTCTTCTTGTCTTAAAAAAAATAAAACTGACCATTCCTTATTGTATTTCAAGTATTTCAGCAACCATTATTCTCATCTTTCCTTTACCCAAAAAAGAAGAATTATATATACTTTTGTGGTTTATTTATAAAGCATTTTGGTTTGATGGAATGTATATGGTTTTTATTTATTTTTTAATTAGCATTATATTGTTTTTATACCTAGTTAACATTAAAATGTTTGTAATTTTAAACCAAAAAAAATGAATAAAAGAAGCTTAGAAATAGTGGAGCTCAAATGTCAAAGAGGATTATTTTTAGATGGCTTTAATTATTTTATGAGAAATTATTTTAAATGTATATTTAACTTTTATACAAACATAACACACCCAGTTGCTTAAGAAAGATATTAACTTTTATCCAAATTTGTAATTAAAAACCTCATTAGTTTTTTACTTAAGCTTTAAAAGTTCACCAAAGTCCAAAATAAACATAAATCCACAAGTCTGTTAAAAGTTTGTTTGGTAACTAAATAATTGGTTTAAGTTAGTTTTGTTTGGGCAAGAAATGGGGGTGAGGATTTCTTGTGATTAAGACAATCATAGCACAATTATGATGCACAAATTTTCATTTACTTTTTACATTTCACACATTTTCTCTAAAATTTGGTAGTACCTAAAACTCTTATGGTGGAGCGTTGATGCTCGCATTTAAGATGTTTTATTGAGTACGAGTTCAAGTTTCTGTCTAACAATATGTTCTTTTTATCTCTTAGAGTTCAAGATTCCGGATCCATCTCACAAAGCTCGGACCAAAACCCCGAGGACTTCAACCCAAATTTTAAACCCCCAACATATAAATTTTAACATGTCCACAAACAAACTGAAATATCTTGTTAAGTTTGATTTGAATTGAAGAGACGCAACACACAATATTAAATTAAACATAGAAAACAAGATAATTTCATCAAATGTCATATTGTTAAATTTGTATTTACTTTGGCTTAGTTAATTAATCTAAATATTACTTGATTGTTATTCCATACTTGTAAGAATTTCATGACAATTGTCATGTTTTTTTTTATACAGAAAGGTGCCGAAATCCTTTCTTGCAACGGTCTAAGGAACCTTTCAAAGTGACAATCCCTCTTAACCCTAGCCTAGGGCTTTTGGCACCTTACTGCACCAAAGTGGTCTCTT
>JAYMTF010003450.1:0-15191 GCA_036897485.1 Pelargonium nanum | reverse complement strand
ATGTTTACTCTTTTAGAGTAGAATATTGAATATTCAAGTCAAGCAGTAGCAGAGTGGGTCATCGGCGAAGAATGCACGGAAGCTTCAATAACTTTTAGCTTTCACTTTTCAAGATATTCAATTATGTTCTTTTCAATATAGATCACATATATATACACGTATTAATTGTATTGTTTTTTATTTTTATTTTTTTTAATTGAGAATCCACCGTTGTGAGTTCGTAAACTTTGACAAAAAACATTCCATACTAGGGACTTGTGCTATTTTAATACGGTACGAAACAACATCCAATGCAATCAACCCTAAAATAAGAGTGTGACTAGAACTTTGTACATGTCGCGATGATGTGGCAAGAGGGGCATAATGACGTGGCAATGTGTTAAGGTAGTGATGATGTCACAACTTTGAGATCTTTGGAAGAAACTCTTTAGTAGAGCTGGGAGGTGTGATTTGGGAGATTATCAATATAGTGTATCCGGTACGAAAATTTCAACATGTGTATATCAGACATACGAGGAAAAATTTATCTGTTTTGGTGTGATTTCGTTAGGTCATGTTTTAACATATCTCACCATTCGGTTTCAGGCATCTCAAAACACTTCAAGAAATCCTGGGGTATACGGGTCGTCCCGCACTAATTTGGATGAATTGAGGGAACTAGTTGTCAGAAATATCACATAAAGAAATTAAGTCGTTAGTCGTTCAATATTAAAGGAGTTAGGTCCTAACAAGTAGGACTGGTCGTGCACTGTCCCATCGTTCTTTTGCTGACACTACTTTTTCTTCCAGGTCACGCCACAATTGTTCTTTCTCATTTTTTTTCGTGTACTTTACAGATTAAGTTTTGCCTACGTGATGTCAACCAGTCTGAAAATCAAATAGTGTACCCCTCTAATATTGGATTTTTGTCCATGGTATGGATTATACTAAATTTTATCATGTAGATGAATTAAGTCTCCCTCATGTTAAGAAGTCCGACAACTAACTAATTAAATTTATGCTATATTATTAAAATTACATGTGGTTGACTTAATTGACTTAAAAAAGAAGATGTGTGTTTGAAAATAATAAAATTAGAAAGAATTTGTAGGGACGTGAAGCCAAGTAATGAGAAATGAAAGTTTTAACGGTTAAATAAAGTCACTCGCGGATTTGGTGCGCAATTACAAACACCAGCACTCGATAGATTCACACAAACATACCAACCCAAATTTTCTTTTCCTTTTCTTCCTCAATCCCTATAGCTTGATCTCTCTCTTTTTCCTCTGAATCTAATTAATTTCCTGAAAATCCTTACACACATCCATTTTCTTTTTCCTACTCATACTGGGTCCATCAGGGCCTCTGATTTTCTGGTAAGTCAAAAATTCTGTAAATTGATCATTCCCTTTTGTGTTCTCAAACTTTGAAATGTTGCTGATTCTGTATAGATTATGATAGGAGGATTATGAATGCACAAGTTACTTGTTATTTTCTGGTTAGATTTGGTGATTTGAAACACAATTGCAAGTTGTTTCTGGGTTTTTCTATATTGTTGATTTTGATTTTGAAGAAGAAGAAGAAGAAGAAAAGAATTTGATATGAGCCCTTGTTTTGTTTTAGTTTCTAGGAAAAAGGGTTCACAATGGTTGAATATTTTCTGGGGAAAAAATGCAGGAATTTGCTTAGTTTTGAAAAACCAGCAGCAATTGCTTTGGATGGTTAATTGATTTGAGACCGCCTGTGGCCGCCACCACCACCACCACCTGAAGTTATGTTTTGTTGCGGAGGTACGGAGGAGGAAAGCTACGGACCGCCTGCCAATCAGAACACGACTCCACCTAATAAAGGCAATGCATATGCTGGTCCTGGTAAAAAAATATACACATTCAAGTTTTTGTCCAATTTTGTGCTCCATGTATATGTTGTTGTGAATGTTTTAAGTTTTTATGCTCAGTAAGTGTTTGATAAATTTCCTCAGTAAAAATGAATACATTGGTTACTTAAGGTTCTGTGGCAATGTTGTGTTCTTTGTTTTATAGGCGATAGAGGAGAGCCAAGGGGTACCAATGCTGTGAAATCTGGTAATCCACAGAAAGCAATGCCTATTGATGTTCCAGTAATGCAACTTGATGAATTAAACAGGTTGACGAGTAGTTTTGCTTCATCGTCTTTGATTGGAGAAGGGTCTTATGGCCGGGTTTTCTATGCAAAGCTAAATGATGAAAAGGAGGTGGCAATAAAGAAGCTGGATACTGCACAAGAGCCGGACTCTGATTTTTCAGCTCAGGTAAGATTCTGGATTTATTTTTTTAGCCAAAATCAACGCGTTTGGCAACTTATTATTTAAGTTGGTGATGTAATTTGAATCTTCATCTTATTGTGAGAATGCAGTTATCGATGGTTTCAAGACTTAAAAATGATCATTTTGTGGAGTTGTTGGCGTATTGTTTGGAGTCAAACAACAGAATCTTGGTATATCAATATGCCACAATGGGTTCTTTACACGACGTACTACATGGTACAGATTATATATAACGATCATTCAATTTTGAGCAATTTTGTTTCTTCAAAAAAATCTGATTGGTTTTGAATTACGTCTTACTCAGGAAGGAAAGGTGTACAAGGGGCAGAACCAGGTCCAGCTCTTAGCTGGAACCAGAGAGTTAAAATTGCCTATGGTGCAGCAAAAGGTCTCGAGTTTCTGCATGAAAAGATTCAGCCTCCTGTTGTACATCGGGATGTTAGATCCAGCAATGTCCTTCTGTTTGATGACTTCCATGCCAAAGTTGCTGATTTCAACTTGACAAATCAATCTTCGGATTCAGCAGCTCGTCTGCATTCTACAAGAGTCTTGGGAACATTTGGCTACCATGCTCCAGAGTAAGCTAGCGTTTGTTATATCTTCATTACATTCTAAAATATTGATCATATATATTTGAACTTTTCTAAGGTAGTGTACGTATTAAAAGTTTTGGTATGAGGATGGGAATCAATTATGGGATTCTCATTCCAAAACCATTCTCATGACTGAAAAATCTTAATTCAAACATGATGAATGATAATCTCATTCACATTATCATTCTTGATTTCCATTCATGAACATTTAAAAAAAAAAATCCAAACTCAACCTAAAACTGATTGTAATGTTGAACCATAACCTTGTAAATATGAAACTAAGGTTTCTTTGCCTTGAGTTCTATTATACCTTGGACTATATTCATTTTATGCTACTAGACATGAGACATTCTAAGCTTCTAGTTCATTATCCCTTTATCAACTTCACGAGAGCATGTTTGGGTAGTAGAGGGCCTATTTTCTGTGCATTTGTATTGTCCTTTATCGAGTTGTTGATGAGTGAGCTATACCAAACATAATACATCCTACATTTGTCCTGCTTAACAGACCCCATTTGATTGGCCTTATTAAGGTTTCATGTTCTTTATTAATCTTAAATCTTTACTTTTTATTCAGGTACGCCATGACAGGGCAAATAACACAAAAAAGTGATGTTTATAGTTTTGGAGTTGTTCTACTAGAGCTTTTGACGGGGAGGAAGCCAGTAGATCACACGATGCCTAAAGGGCAACAAAGTCTAGTCACTTGGGTGTGTCTTGTTTATACTTTTTCCATCCCTTTTACAACTTTAATACCAACTTGTATAGATGAGCAACCTTTGATCATTGCTCCAAATACTGCAGGCAACTCCAAGGTTGAGCGAGGACAAAGTGAAGCAATGTGTGGATCCAAAACTGGATAACGAATACCCACCAAAGGCTGTTGCCAAGGTATTCTTCATTATGCCTTGAAAATTACTAATTTCTTTGCCAGAAAAGAAAACCTAGGACATGCAATATGTTTGGAATATATGAGATCAGAGTTGGCGTTTCTAAGGTCTTTGTAAGATGCAAGTAGGCTCGTCTATATTGAGAATCATTTATTCCTAAACCAGCTGAGGTTATTGAATTGAAACACGACCTTTTTATACCGTTCAATATAGTTGTGTTATTTTATAAAATTTATTTACCATATGTTGCATATAAAGATCGAAGAAACCTTATTTTAGGTAGCCGCAGTTCTCCTAACTTGAAGTAGTTTGAACGCAAACAATGAAACAAATTCGTAACTGAAACCTAACATTATTAGAAAATGTAATAGCATTGAATTGAACATTTTACCAATTTGTTATGTTATTATGTGTCTCAGTTGGCAGCAGTGGCAGCGCTCTGTGTTCAATACGAGGCAGATTTTCGGCCGAACATGACAATAGTTGTAAAGGCTCTGACGCCACTCCTGAACTCATCGAAACCAGCACAACCTCGTGCATGAACAATACATATTTGACCTTCAGTTTGCTAATGTTTAGAAAGCTCAGAATAGATCACACAATTGTGTTTCCTCTTCCTTCATTGTCAGGTCACGTATATGCCATTCTACACTGTATCAAGACACTGCTACCGTAAAAAAGTTTGAGATTTTTTTGGTAATATTATGTGATATAGTTCTTGTATGTATAATTTATTTCATCCCCTAACTGTTTGAATTTGGATATAGTGTAAAAATAATTTTTTGTTTTAGGGCTCAAAACCAAAAGGAAATGAATACAAATTAGGTTTAAATGACTTCAGGCCTATTAGTTTGATCAGTCCAATGTAAAAATTATTGGCATCTTTGCTTTTACTCTAATTAGATGGTCTGCTCCAATGACATATTTGCCTGTAAATTGGTCTTTCACTCTCTATACACTTGTGGGCAAGCAGTTCCTTTGTCATATTATATGAAGAGCTTCTCATGATTGATTAAATTTGTTATCTGAGATGGACAGTGATTGAGTTCTTCTAAGCTTGCTGAATTAGAACAGTGTTAGTTTAGCTTGAATGGGTACAAATCACAACATTGACAAAAAAAAGAAAAAAAAAAACAAGGCCTGGTTACGCAAACCACCAAGCGCGTGGGTCAACTGACATTGTTTGTTTCAGCTTAACATGAAGTTTTAAGTTCAAGTCTTAGGGTATGCAATTGCAAGTCCCGTCATTTTTCCTAACTTTCCTGTTATGTGGAAACAATATAGAAATGTCATTTCTCATTTGTCTTTGCTACAATAGTAATCAGAACTTGATTCCATAAACAATGCATGAACTAAAATAGCAGGTGCATGCTCACCAATTCCTAATTGACGTAGGAAAATTTACAGATACACTCTATGCACCAGTCATCAAAAGCTCTGCCCTTCACCACCGAGAATAGATCTCGCCGAAATTGAGCACGAACCACCGATGACAGACCACCGACTTCATCTTCATTGCTGAAATGTGCAGATCTTAAACACTTGAAGTTTTCGGTGTTAGAAACTTCAAACGCTATAAGATTCTGGCTCCAGAATATTCAAGCACTAGAAGACACGACATGAGAGGTGTTCCAGGCATTTCAGAAAAACAAATGGCATGTGACATGCACAAGATGACTAAAGTGCACTAATACGAAGAGCACGTGGTCTTGTGCTTAGCCTTTCTATTGAAGATGCATTCAAGAGCACGGGCCGTGCCTATAGCCTTATGGGCTTTGTGTCTGGAACTTGGGCTGCTTTTGTTGTAATTGGTAAAGCCCAAATCCTTTATGGGCTTTTCTACATTACTTGATAGTTGGACTTTTTTTGTAAACCCTAAAACAATTGGGCTTTGAATCGGAGTATTTGTTGTCTACTGAAACACTGCATCCAAACAGACCCTTTCTATTTCGGAATCTCCAGTCGTCGCAAATGACCTGAACACAAAACACCGAACCAAACCAATCACAAATCACAGCATTTGCCCATTTTCCCGAGAAAATCATTTTCTCACTCCCCAAACACTCCACAAGCCATGGCCACTCCACAGATCTTCTCGTCGTTCCGGTACTCCGACAGCCTCACCGTGGTGGCGATCTCGATGTGCACCGCGGTGGTCTGCGAGGCCATCTCGTGGGTCCTCATCTACCGCACCACCTCCTACAAGTCCCTCCGATCCTCCATCGACAAAGCCGCCAAGAAGCTCGAGACCATGAAAACCGAAAACCCCAACAAGATCGTCGGCAAGAAGTCCAAGACCAAGAAGATCGACCGCGTCGAGTCCAGTCTCAAGGAATCGAGCCGCGACCTCTCGCTCTTCAAGTTTAAGTCCGGCGCCGTCGTCGCGCTCGTGCTCTTCGTCGTCTTCGGTTTGCTCAATTCGCTCTTCGAAGGCAAGGTTGTGGCCAAATTGCCCTTCAAGCCGGTGGGGATTGTGATGAAGATGAGTCACAGAGGGTTGCTCGGAGACGATTCCACCGATTGTTCCATGGCGTTCTTGTATTTTCTCTGCTCGATCAGTATCCGTACGAATTTGCAGAAGTTCCTTGGATTCTCGCCGCCGAGAGGGGCTGGTGCCGGAGGACTCTTCCCAATGCCAGATCCAAAGACCAATTGATCGATCAAAGTATCGTTTTTAGTGTATTTTGAGTGTTTTTGGCGTGAAATTATCTGATTCTATAACCAGAAGTAGGATACGAATGGTATCTAGATTGATCTCTACATGATGCATTTGAGTAACTCGCAATCTTAACCTTCTGAATCATTTGAGTATTTTTAATGTTCTGTGTTTTGTATTTTAGAATTATTTTTTTCTTAAATAATTTCTAGAATTGGGATTCATTTCTCATTGTTTTAATAACAAGTTTTCACTATCTATGTTTGAGTTTTGGTTGTTGGGTGATTATTTGATTTGATATTCTGATCATGTTTATATACTTGAAATTAGTTATGGTTAGTCTGGACATATTTATGACCTTAATTGTTTACTCTTTGCTAAGAACTCTATAGTACGGTGTCTACTTTGGACACTTTGGAATCTTACGTCTTATTGATCATTATACATCTTATTGGCTTTCTATCGGTTCAGTTTGTTCACTCTATTGGCACTGTATCAGAGACTGGGATTGGATTCTGCGTTCACTAGTTAGCTAGGTTGAGCGGTTTTATGGGCGAGAGAGGTCTATCCCCGGTATCCCAAATAGAATTGGGGAGGTAGTTGCTTTACATTATAAGTTTTGTTTTGCAGCTCATTTCTTATAAAGTGATTGTTCTTCTTTGTCTTGTATATATGCTAATTGAACCATTTACATGAAGTTTTGAAGGCCCTGATCTATAGTCTATACCCATGTGTTGAAGCAAGTGTTCTTCATGCTGTATTAGGAGAATGACTTGAATGTAAGCCACATTGGAATGATGGGCATCATGTTTCCTTAACATGCACAAGTATCATGATATAGCTCCTTTTCTTGGGTGTGTTTGTCTCTGTATCTGTTAATTTGTACAATAAGATTTGGTTTGTTTTGTTTCAGTTTGATTCATACACTAGCTTGAATGTTATAGAGTATAGGTAATATACAAGTGTGAGCAGAATAAGGGAACAACACATTGATTTCTTTGGGAGGTAACTGATGAACTACTCTGTGAGTGATCTAGCTGACATATAGGTATAGACTCGTGATTAACACATACGTCTCTTGCTTTATGGAAATTGTTGATATGAGAGAGGACTACAGCTACTTAGTTGTGCTACTAATGAATTTTGTTGTTGAAGATGTATATTTCTGGGTGGTCCTTGAACTTGGATAGCATATTGCATATTGTTCTATATGTAGTTTAGAATTTAGATTAGAGAACCATGAATCATTGGCATTTGTATATTTTTAGGTTTCTAATGCATGTGTATGAACTTTTAAGTGACTGATACTTTTAGTTTAGTTTGCTACTTCTGAATTTGAATTTGCTGCAAGTTTTGTACTAGTCTCTTCTTTTGCTAATGAATCTGAGGTTTAGTTGGTAGCAGCTGAATTCAAGTTTGAGAATATGGCATAGAATTCTGACACTCCCAAGTCTCTGGCTTGGTCTCTTCAGGCAATGAACTAGACTTGTGATCAAAGCCTTAAGAATTGAGCCTGTGTCTTTATATTGCAGTTTAGAGTGGTCAGGTCAGGTGGACACAGTTTTGAATTTATTTTTTTTTGGCAAACAACAAAACTATGATACTAATTTTCAACTTATCATGTAACTTATTGAGCGTATTCAACTCAGGGTCAAACTTGACGCTACATTTTGATCTTGTTTTCGTGTTAGGGTAAAATGTTTTTAAATATGTAGGTCTTAATGTGGGAAACCCGGAGGTAGAGTTGGGGTTGGGTCCTCGGTCGGTCAGTCCAATTTTCTGAACTTGCACAAGGTCACACACCGTTAGCGGTAGACCGAAGGGTGTTTCCCATAAATCCTCCTCAAGCATGAGAGTGAGTATTTTAAGTCCACATTCCTTAAATCTGAAAAATAAATCTCGGTGTATTCAAAAAACTCTAATGTCTAATGAATGAACTCTACCACCTCAATATCAACCACCAATGAATTTTAACTTCGGGAAGTGAGAAATATTGTTACTTCGAGTATGATGTTTCGTTGCTGATAAAAAAAAAATATAGCATTTGATTTGAAATTTGATATTTGAAATACAAATACAACATTTAAACAATATTGTTATTTGAAATTCTAATAGATGTTGTTGTTTCATTTCACTCAACTCAAATCCAATATTTTAAATTGAATGTTGTTTTCGAATAGACATAGAATTTTATCATAACTTTAAGAATGAAAGGTGAGCATTTATCACTCCACCACTTAAATATTGTAAAAAGAAATAAAATTGAAGCCCAAAGAAAATGGACAGCCCAATATAAGAAATTTGGGCCCAAAAAAACTGTTGAAGTTTGCTGCTAGAATTAAGTCTTGATATTGGACTTGATTGAGGGGTTAGAGAGTGCACAGGTACAATATGGAATTTTTGTTCAACCCTATATGGTATATGACAGATAAAAGAAAAGAGGTACAGGCCCAGGCCCAGGCCTGTGACCAATGGCCCATGTCTTGTTTCACAGGTAAGTATGTGTATATAAAGTATTGGTGAAATGGAGGTGAGCGAAATTATTTAAACTTAGATAAATTAAACACTAAAAATGACATAATTTTGAATAAGAATATCAAAAATACTTAGTATTTATAAAAAAAATTACTCTACCCATCTCTCTTACTTAAAAAAAATCAATTAAAACTACTTAGTTTTGATATTCTTCTCAACTACTTATTCATAATTATGTTGTTTTTGATATCTGACTTATTTGAATTTAGATCAATCAACTCACCTCCATTTTATTCATCAATTAATCAGTTACTCAAAACAATATAATTTTTGGGTCTATTACTTACCTAAACTTAGATAAGTAGACCACTCAAACTTAGGTAAGTTGACCTCATTTTATTACTCATTAATATGTACATATATAATTAATAACCTATTAACTTTCCTTAAAAACAATTATGAGTACAAAATTATCTCTACTCGTTCATCATTTATAGGATTAGTTGACATTGTTAAGGTGAACAATTAAGAATCATTAGTGAAATTGCAATTGAAGATAAGATCAACAGGGAGAATCAAGAAATCCATGCATTCACAATGTAAATCTGAATTTGTGTGCGTACTCTCATTTATGTGGATTAAATTGCAATTCAATAAATTTTCGAGTTGAACAATTCACATTTTCTACATAAAATCCACAACCCACGTGGATTCGTACCTCTTGTGAGTCGTATTATATATTTTCAACCCGAAACAATAATATGGTTAATAATTGGATATTTCGTTAAAATCATACTTCATTATTCAACTGAATTCAAGTCAACTCTAAATCAAACTAATCTATCTCAAGTCTCAACTGAATTTATTCAATAAGACCAATTGAAATTATTTTAGCATAAAAATAATAAACAGTACAGAACTTATTATGAATCCATTTCTGTCAAAATTATTACATCCACAAATTGTTTAATTTTATATGTCCTCAGTACATTGAATCATTAATTGTAATGTTTTTTACATTTTCACACTCAAATTTGTTTCTTTTTATCCCACAAATGGAAGCCCTGAAAAACCGAAACTATTTTTATTTCTTTATTTTTTTAATTTTTTTGTAATCATCATCATCATATCACTCACTATACGTTAAAATAATTATGACATACGACTAAATACAAGAATAATACGTTTCATTGAAATGAACATCACGTTTATTTTCACTCCGGCCAACACAAAAAGAAATTTGAGTTTTCCCCCCAAAAATCAACCCTAATTAATTAATGTTCCTCCTATAAATAATATTTATCACTCTCATGTTGATAGTGTAATATTAATAACCAGTTTAATATTTGTCAAAATTAATTTACAAAAATCATGTGTAGTGAATTTGGAGCATGGATGCAATCAGATTCTGAGAGCACCGACTCCGACGAGAATCTTGCTGAATCTTTCCGTCGGAGGCACCGGAATCAGTTGTTCGAAGCGGAAGGAGACTTCGGAGGAGCAGCTGGTTGGCGCCGGCGCCGGCGTCGGCGTCGGAATGTGTCTCCGGCAGCGCCAAGGACTGGAATGCTGGTGGTGGGGGGACAGCAATTAGGGCCGTTTGGGGATGGTAATGTGGAGGCTCCGGTGGCCGTTAGGCTTCCGGCGCCAACTCCGCCGGTGGAGGCTGGGCCGTCGCGGTGGTTTCATGAACCACCGCCGAATATGGTGCCAGAGCGTGAGCTACAGTACCCAATCCAGGTGGTGCTGGCGCTGCCTGCACCCACGCGGGGGGTTAGGGCACGGTCACCGCCGCCAGCTCCGGCGGTGGCTCCGGGAGGAGATAGGGACGGCGAGGAGGGTGACTCCGAGGTGGACCTGGAGCTCAGGCTCTGATGATGATCTTTTAAATTTTAATAATTAGCTGCATGTTGTTTTGGTTGGGTTGTTTTGTGATCATGCATTGTTGTTAGACTTTGTTTTGGTTAATTGGGTTTTAATTAGTTTTTCAAGATGATTAGTGTTGAAATGATGTGTCTAAACTTATGAGATCATATATGCATGTAATGGTTAATTGTTGTTTTGAGTTGATCTCCATTGTTCATTTGGATTTTGGTAATTACAAAGCGATCTATTTATTGAGTAATTGGTTAAATTTATTATCGAATCGGGATAATATTTTGAATAACTAGTTAAATTTATTACGATTTTTACCCACGTGTCTTATTTAATAAGTTATGACAACTAAACCTAAAGATATGTGTAATTAATTGTAAAATGCGACAAATTTGGAAGAAAAAGCTTTGAATATTTTAGGACATTGATCGATTTATCGGTTGAATAACTAGTTAAATTTAGTATCGAATCTAGAGAATGTGTATGCATATGGTTTATTTAATAAGTTAAGACAAATTGAATTTAGGCGGCGCAATTAATTAAAATATTCATTGCATGTATACGACAACGTACAATGTTTTCGATTATTGATTAATATTTACATTTAAGAACTAGTTCAGTTTTTTTTTTGTCAAAAACGTACAATGTTTCTCAAATGATATTTTAAAAATTAATGAAAACTTAAACAACAAATGTGCTTCGCATTCCACGTGTGAGTAGAACTTTAAGGAGTGGAAGATTCCTTTAAAAAATATTCATAAGTCGAAGATCAACTAACATAATATCTTGAAAAGAATTGAGCATTTAATTTATAAGAAACAATAGGGCTCCGAGTGAGTCTGCCATCATCTCATATGTGAGCCCTCCAAGCTTCAGGGCGGTGAGCACTCTCAAGGAGTGTCTACTGCAACGAGTAGCATCATTGGGCTCCAAGTGGACTTGGCATCTTTTTTTCCTTAAAAGAATATGAGATTGATGTGAGACATTAGAGAGCGCTTACAACTTTGGGATAACGTGCAAGTGTTCTCTATATATTATGGAAATGTGGGGATATTGAGAGTTAGGGTCATGTCGGATAAATTTATTCTCGAGCCTAAATAATGATTATTAATTGAATAACCAGTTAAATTTATTGTCGAATCTAGACGTTTTTTTGTTCATATATTTAGTTTAATAAGTTATTATAACATAGGAGACACATATATAATAATATTATACGACAATTTTGGAAGGATAAATCTTGTGAGATATTTTAGGTCATTGACCGATATATCAATTTAATAACTTAAATTTTTTTTATCATCGAATCCGATCAAGAATGTATGGATATGATTTATTTAATAATTCAAGACAACTTAAATTTAGAAGGTGCGTAACTATCTACAATATTCGTCACACGAAAAATTCTTAATAAAAACTATTATTGATCGACCTGTCCATTTAAGAACTATAGGTAAATTTATTATCGTGTTTCCCCAAATGATATATTTAGTATAGACTATGAGAACTTAAACGGTAAAAGTACTTCAACCTCCACGTGTAAGCAGATAAACAAGTTACATATTACGACAAATATAAAGGGACGTTATATACTCTATAATTGGAAAACTCATTCTACATTAAACTCATACAAAGCGCGGATAATTAGACAAGTAACTCAATTTCTTAGTAATGGTCTATAAAATGTGATATAATTTGTATTAGAAGCGTTCATCACAATATATAATTAAAAACACGAAAATTTGAGTTGTATCATCACTTATACATTTATTTGTGTACTTAATTAAGATGTCCCAAACCATATTATTATATGCATAGCGTTTGGACAAAGACATATATTACATTGTTAAACAAATCTCTTAATTAACATCCAACCAAATTATCCAACCAACAACAAGAGTAACAATGTTGTACATTATTCATGTACCCAAAAATTTCCTTAGTACTATGGTAAATAACACATTTACCATATTACCCCTGTAACCAACCCCAACTCCATAAACGTAAATTGTCCCATCCTAAACCGATAGTACACCCCTCCTAGATACATATAATCACTTTGGTTTGAATATTAATGTATATTTAAGGTAAGGTTTATCAAAATAAAATCACAAGTTTCATAAGGTACAGTTAAATTTTCCTATTTTACAAATGCTCAGAAGCTTCAAAATTCCAAGAACCGAAAACCCAGATTCAAGAACATCATGAAACATAGGAGATGGATCTAGCTGGACAAGAACTGTACAGACCAGTTTTGTTTCTAGAACTTATCTTTAAATCTGTGTGCTGTTGCATAGCTAGCAATAATATTTCCATGTTTGATCCAAAAACACTGAAACTTTTTTTATTTATTTTGTTTATTTGGTATGAATATCGAAAAAGAATTGAGAGTGCATGTACGTGAAAAGTTTATGGAAACAATTAAAAAAAAATCAAATCCCACCAACCTCATTTTCTCAGAAAACACAGTGAAACCATAGTTTTTGGTCCGGAGATTGGTTATAAATAGGTGCCCTAATTGCTCATTATACTCACACAAGAAAATAAAAATATCTCTCTCTTTCTTGATATCATTTTCATGGCGAGAACTGCCCTTCCGGTCACCGGCGCCGCCGCCGGAAACAACCTGAGCCAGCTGAGCCTTTGGAGCCCCTACATCTGCAATGTGTGCTTCAAAGTGTACAAAAACGGCCACCAGCTGGGCGGCCACCGGAAGGCCCACCGGCCGCGCAACCCGGCGGCCGGAGGGTCCGTTCGTAAGAGGGCCCCGAAAGAAGGCCGCCGCCGCCCCACCGGTGCAAGTCCACCCGGTTCTCCGGCCACCGTTTATTAGGTGTCAGATACCTGCGGTTCTGCCACGGCCGCCTGCAAAGAAGCCCCGCGGACCGCCCGCCGGCCAGTTGGAGATGCCTTGGATCGGCCAGCGCGCAGCGCCGCCGCCGGTTTTTGTTCCGGCAGCGGCGCCTGGGGTGAAAGGGAAAACCCTAACCAAGTGGCCGGCGTACGGATCCGGGTCCTCGGCTCCGGCGGTAGCGGCTGCGCCGGTGCCGGTGGCTAGGGTTGATGAAAAGGAGGTGGTGGAGCCAGGCAAGCCCAAGCTGTGCCTGGAGCTCACCCTCTGGTGTGGTGAGCTTTAATTTACTACTGCTTTTGCTAGTAGTATTTTATTTTATTATCTATATATCTATCTAAGTTTTATTATTATTAATAATAATTTGTTTCTGTGTCTTTGTTGTTTTGGTTTTCAGTTCAGGTCTTAGAATGTTTGGTTCCGTTGGTTCCATTGTCGGAAACAACATTCTGTTATGCGTGTCCTTTTTATTTATCAATAATATATGAATTAGTTTTTGTTTATTTATTTACTGGTTTGCCTGAGATTGAGAAAAGAGATTTTTATTTTATTTCATTTATCTATGCTTGTTTTAGTTTTCACGATCTAATTTAATGGTCGTTGGGAGCTAAGTTGTGTTTTATCTATGGACGAAGAAAATTATTGTAATTGAGGTTTGTCTGATGATACACAATACAGTTCTTATGACAAATTTTGATTTATTTTGTATCAATTCAATGTTGAATTCAATATCCAAATACTTAGTTTAAGAGAATTCTCAAAACGATTGAGGCATATTGTTGGATGATGTGAATTCAATTAGTAAATTTCTAATAGATATAATTTGTTCTCATCAATCTTATCGTTGGTTTGATTTGACATCATGTATCTTAAAAATTTGGTGAATAAAGTACTTTATAAAAGATTACAAATAAGCTGTAAAAACACCAAAACTTAATGACCATCCAAAACATTTCGTAGTGTTCAAATAGAGTACTTTTGTAAGCATTATATATCTTAATATACCTAAATATAAAGTTTGTCACTATCTGATATGTTTATAACAGAGTCATCAACACAACAAGTTAGACTTTTAAAATAGTGTCAAATTTAACCACATGCAAAACATAATTGTTTTTGTCTGCACTCAGTGACAGTCTGTACTGTCCCCCGATTTTATCGCAGATACATTATCAACATTCTCTTAGAACAAATCAATTCATCTAAAGTGCATTCACACTACATACATTAGAGTACAAAACACATACAATTGACCTCTTTCAAGAACATCGGGAGGTACATTTTGGGTTGAAACCATCTTCGAAAAACCCATCACAATTCACCACCAAAATGGAAAAACATCCTCACACACTTGGATTCATTATAGTAATTAATTAGATATAACCAAAACCACACCTGTCATTGCAAGTAAAAATATCAAGAAACTTAATAATTAAGTGTATAGTGACACTTAATATAAATAGGTCTCACTAATTACCATTACCATTCACAAACCAAATTGTTCCCAAAATGAACAATCCTTTTTCTCTTCCATCTTCCTCCAATGATAGCAGCACCGCCAGTTCAAA
>JAYMTF010003449.1:0-15192 GCA_036897485.1 Pelargonium nanum | reverse complement strand
TTTAATGTGTTTCCAATATTACCCTCACTTTTCCTCCTACACCCCATGTGCAGTTCAGATTAGATTTTCCTTTAGCGCATAAGTGATAAGGGTAATATGGAAAAAACAATGATATAATAACCTAAAAATAGAAACAAGACACTCATTTTGGGACAAAATTTTTAGACAAACAGGACATTCATTTTGGGACGGAGGGAGTAATTCACAACGGGTGAAATTCAATTTGGCCGAGCGGACAACACAGCTTGAGGTCTCAATCAAAGATACTAAGAATCATATCAATCTAAACAAATGAAGATCCCTAAAAATGTACTACTATAATGTATGACCTCATAACTCAGAGACTATGTAGTAGTTTGGGCGGATGAGAGGCTCAGTGACTATTTGTATCGTTTATCCTCAAGGAAAAAGTGTCCTTTCAGAAGAGGCAACATTGACTTTCTAGCATCACATAGGTGAATGTCATCAAGGGCCAAAACATTTAAAATCTGCATGATGAACACATATATTGGTACAGGTATGATTTGAACTTGGACCAAATAATGAGCCGGTTACTGTAGCAGAAACAGACCGAACTGGGCAAGGAAGGCCACAGGTCAGATATGGGCAGTGGGCGCGAATTTATGTTAGCATCTTCCGAAACTTGTAAAAGTATTCAAGTTAAGAGTTATCATTTTGTTTCCCCATGATTATGCCCTCCAAATACTTTATTTGTATTATGTACAAAATAAAGTTCCTACCTATGTGCTCATCATATCTAGTGACCTAAATTATAATTTTAAACTAAACCTAAGGGGCTGAACCAACCAAGCTTCCCCTCAATTCATGAGCAATATACATGTATTATTCTAACCAGTGAAGCAAAATAATATGTACCTTGTGTGGATTTTTACCATGCCAACATATTAGAAGAACATATAATAAACAATGTAGCAAAGATTAACATGTGATGTTCACTTACTGTTCCCTTCTGGGCAGTTAACCTACGAATTGATGGAGCCCGTGCCATTGATGAAGCAGCCGCAGCAGCTGCTACACGAATTCTGCAAAAATCATTGGAAGAAAAATGTATTGGTTCTCTTCTCAATGTTTGGAAATTGACACATTTACAGGTACCGTACTTCAAATTTAATTCAAAAATACCTTTTATGCACATCAACATATTCGTCTGTTTCATCAACAATCTCCTCCTGTATGGCGAAGTAAATAGCTACTTTATAGTCAACCTGCAATTGGGTCTTCAATTGAAGGAAACTGGGAAATGAAAGGACTTCAACTTACCTGCAAAAGTTCTTCAAACACATCTTCAAGAGTAATGATGCCAATAACATCGCCATCTTCAATATCTTCTGACGAATGAGTCAATCCATTTGTTGAGGTTTGCTTGCTTATAATTGTTGGCCGTGGGGGCTTCTCAAAGTCAACAACAACACTTTCTGACTTCCCAATCTGCTTGGATAGTAAAGGTGTAGTGAGTGTGGAATCCCTATCGGCCACTTCGTTCTCTTCAGAATTTTCTCCATCAATAGTTGGTAGTAGATTCTTGGGTTTTCCTCTAGCCTTCACAACAGCTGCCATATGACTGCTACCCTTTTGAAACTCATTTAATATATCATAGAGAGGCATATCTGCTGGAACCCTGGTCAAATGTTCAGAATATGAACATTTTATACACTATACAAGTTCTTAAAATGACTTCAATTATCAGCTTAATAAAAGACGAATAGGCATACCGTGGAATTCTCCTGATGGAAACGGCACTAACAGGAGTCTCTGTTTCAGGTCGTACAGTGAGAAGACTTTTAACCTATTTGTGAGCAGGAGTGAAAAATGGAATGAGAAAGACAAATGAGTTAACCAATAATTAAATCAACCAACATTTAAAACAGGAATTCAGATAAAGCAACACAATACTTTTCTTTCTTTTTTTTCCCGAAACTTAGTTAATGGTACTTGGTCCAAGCTTTAAATTTTTGCACCTACCAGTAGGAGTCCAATAATATTTTTTGGATTCCCAGAATAGACAGGAACCCGGCTATGGCCCCGAGCAAGAACTTTTCCCATTGCTTCCCTGAGTTACAAATTGGATAAAAATAAGTATCGTTAATGAAGAATCTATTTACAAATGGATCACTAAACTATAAGGAACAGTTCAGCAAAAGTATACATGTGACGGTATGCATTTTATGTGCATGTAAAGGTAAAAGCAAATGTAGATCCAACTGTGTAAGAAGAACACCAAGTGTGCATGTTGGAGTGAGTATAACCAAGTTAGCATAATAGTGTTCTTTCATTCAATTCAAAATTGAATCCAACCTACTATATGACGTAGCATTTTAGGAAAAACAACCCATAGAATATAGGATTCCCTAAAACTAACAATAGAAAATCCCAATACAAACCCTAACAAAAAGGAATAAAACCTAAACTAATCAAATTTCCATACAGCAGTTAATTCTAAAACAACCTAGAAATCCTAATTAAACCGCCCCACATTATAACTTCACGCCAATTTTTGTAGTGTAGATTCTTAAATAATTAATAACTAAATATGATTGGACAGTGACATGAAAGAAACAAAAACCAGTCGCTAGGACAACTTACCAGTCCAATTTTGAATTGACATCTAAGGAAAAAGTTGACTCAATAGGTGTCATGGCCTCCTCGGCAGTCTGTTTAGAGATATAAGTAAAAAAAACAAGGAGGCTTTTCAGAATCTTAATGCAGTTAATATCATTTCTCTCATACTTTAGTATCTAGAAACAGACACAATAATCGAAATTAAGTAAATTTCTATTGAGTATTATGCTCATTTTGTAGCACTTATGAGTTATGAACTCAGAATTCAGAAAAGCGAACTAAAAAAGACTTTTAATCAGTAAACTTCATCCATCATTCAGAACATTCAGACTATCTTGGCTGTTCCAAAGATCAGAATTAAACTTAGGCCTGAAGTCTGGCAATGAACTCAAAACAAAGAAGAAAAAGGAAAAGGAAAAAGTAGATCAAATTTATGTACATGAAGTCATGTTTATTGTGAAACCTTGAATGTTTATATTGATGGTTTGAAATTTGAAAAGAGTATCATATTGAGGGGAAAAAAACATAAAAATAGGCGGGGTACATCAATGCCAAGTATTTTCACTTATTGAAACACCTCACCCCTCAAAACAAATGCACATAGAGTTATTATATGAGTTAGAATGAAGTAAGTTATATATAAAAAAGGAAAAATATTAATAGAATGATATGATTTTGACTAAAAGAAAGGTGGATCCTTAAATACACTCTATGACAACAAAAATGTGCTGCAGATGAAAGAGTAATATAAGAACTTGCTTTGCCTATATTATAGCTGTTCTGATTGCTGTTCATACCTTTTCAGTTAAGTCAAGTGCTCCACTAATAATTGTTGTCTCATCATGAGTTAGTTCACCACCTTTTCCTGCCTAAATACAAATAAGAATCGCATTTCATGCAACAGAGAAAAAGTGCAGAAAAAATTGTGTAAGCTTTTGGTACTTCCAGTGTTCTTGACACACTTGCATGGCATTAGCATAGAAAAATTATAATGCTTTATAGTTTATATGTATTCTAAATAGCTTGTCTTTACCTCCTGGCTGTGTATAGAGACAAGTGCTTTCAACTGAGCCCGCCTGAACAATGCTTCATTGTGACCCAATACCCAGTCTAGAATCTGTATAACAATTATTTTTAAGGATTAGAGGACATGTATCAAACAAAAGAGTCAGCATAATATAAGGTAGGAAAATGAATGAACCGAACATAATAACAGCGTACAGATTGAAATTATATAAGTTCTCTTGTAATTTCTGATCATTTGCAGCTAATATGGACCAAGAAAGGCATATATTGGCCATCACTTCATCCTGTAGATACGAGGGCAGACATAACAACTTGCATTATTGGATTGATTGGACTATGTTTTGTTTGTTTCCTTTTTCTTTTCCCTTTATATAGAAGGAAAAAGATATTTTCTTTTGAAGGCTTAAGGCCAATATCAAAATGTTAGATAAACATGAAGCACTGAGTGCGCCAATTTAAAATATACAAATAACTTCTTGCTCCTTCAACAGATAATATAACGTCACAAAATGAGCTTCAACTCATCACCTAGTCAGGATTGTCCTGGATTGAGCTTCTACAATCAAAAAATGAACCATGCTAGAACTTAATCTTGAGTATTTTTTTTTTTAAGTTGAGCCAGAGCCTTTCTGGCCAGCTATTGTGTTCATGTCTTTCTGGCATTGGACAGCTGTTTTCAGCCTTCTTTATTGGTCTAAACCTAAAATCAGTTTTAACCTAGGCGGTAACCTAGTTTTCAGAGTAAGTGTGAAGTTATAGGCATTAAAAAAAGAATCACATGACACGGACTACTATGATATTTAGAAACATTTACCCAACCCAGAAGAAACATTTGGACATTATGAGGATGTGCCACCCAAACCCAATCTTAAAAAATAACGAACAGTATCCTCTTCTGAATCACCTCAAGGGTACAAGACAAACATGTAAGACTAACACCCAAGTTCAAAATAAATAAATAATAGATTTTATTAACTATCTACCACAGAACTTACCTTCCCGATGGGATAAGCAATTGGATAGCAAATTATCATTAAAATCCGCACAAGCCACACAAAATTTGAACCAACTGCGAGTCCATATCTGGTGCATATTGCTTGTGGAATAACCTAAAAATGTGAAGGAAATTGAATGATTAAATTACTCCCAAGTCAATCATTTAAAGCATGAAAAGTTGGAATATATATACCTCTCCGAACGCCAGAACAAAAGTCACAGAGAGAATTATGGCAAGATACTGGTTGAAAATCTTATCCAGGTACAAAGGAAGGGCCTGCAAAAATCATAACCAAATATTATTACAAAAAGTTTAAATGGTTATACGAATTCCAAGTTCACCAAGAAGCCTTAGCATCCAAAACAAGGTTACAAAGGACAAAATTTTTTTAGACCATTGATTCTCATCTCCAGATATCTTCCTGAATAATTCAAAATTAGGAGGTTTTGCGTACACACATAAACATATACATCTATATGTATACATATATATTATACACACATATATTAATTGAAATTAAAATTAAACAAAAGAGAAGATTCATGTCTTCATATATTCATGATGATCATCTGCATCATACATCCTGCATGTAAGTACCTTCACAAGTGCAATTCACAACTACAATAAGAATGGTCTAATGCATCACTTGAATGTTATATCACCTTCCTTGTTCAGGCTCACTGTGGATTCAATCACCACTCCTGGTTCAAGCCCCTTTACAATTGAAGGATATTGACTAAATGATGATAAACATTTTCTGAAATGGAAAATATGGTTTACACTAGCAAAAACCCACAAAGTGTGAAAGAGTGTTGACACTTTTTAAAACAGAATAGCACGTGTTGAGTCCAGGAAATGACCCTCTCTCTAGGATAATATTTTCATCCTTAGGTGTGGAAACTGGAGAAAACAATTCAAACCAGAAGACAAAAAGAAATCTTAGGTTGGTGAACTCCATTTCGTGTAGGATGGATAGAAGATCATGGAAATCAATCACATGTAGGTGGTTCATGCATGGAATTGGTAATGTACAATAAGCTTTACTGGGTTATGATACAGGTCTCATAGATGATGAACATAAAAAACTGAACCTCTCTAATTCTATGCTGACCTTTAAATATTCTCTATTGAATCTTGACTACTCAATATGTTTCTCTCTCCTTCATGCAATTATTTATTAGAATTAAGTTACATCTGGTCACTTGGTTTCTAGAAACCAAAATAGTTAGTAGGATGCTCACAACAAGAATGACATTGTAGTCTTACAGTAATTTAACCTGGCATGGCCGAATGCAAACTAGGACACAACAAGGTTAACATTGAAAGTAATTATTGATGTGTCACCTAGGCAGGGATGATAGAGAGACAAATTTGTGCTTTGACCCTCAAACCATAGAGGAATTGATTGTTAGTATTAATCATGGATAAGATCCCCTTCATTTTGTTGTTCAGGAACTGATGTGTAATGAGCTAATTAACCATCTTAAACAGTAATTGCAAAGTTGACAAAGAATAGTTCCAGCGACCTTAGTTGTTAGTTGTTACCATGTTAATGAGCCTTTCTCGGGAGCTGGTTCCTCTTTGCTTCAGGTAGGCACTGTGATTTAGTAGTTTGTTTCATTAATTTCAAACCACGGGCTGTTTAGTAATATGTGTATATATGTGAGTAGAACAAGCATATGACTTCTATTGGTTTAATGATTTTGTGGCAATGTGTTTTATTGAGGTGTTCCAAGTCTATGTATTAGCTTGTTACTAGTGAGCAGAGTAAATTTTCATTTTGAATGGAAACCCAATCGATTGTTCATATCTTTGTTGCTACACTAAGAGCCAAAGGCCAAAGCAGACATATTTGAATCCCCTAGCCAGAGAGACTTGGATGTTTGACTAGCAATCCATTTTCCCAAATACAATTCACTGTATCCGGTAACATACTTCTAAAATGTTCATTGTTCACTCGGCATTACAGATCAACCGTTTACCCTTCTCATGATATCCAGATCAATTATGAATATAAAATCGTCATACACAACAAGTTCATCACAGATATTGAGAAGTTGCAATCAATTACCTCCATAGATGCAGCGTTACACAGCAGCAAAGTCACAAGAAGCTGATGCTGCTTCTGCACCACCGGAAGAATCACAGCTGAAAACACAAGAAAACATCACAATAAGCCCCAAGCAATCAAATCCAAATCCAATTCGTCGCAACACTCCATTTACTCCCAAATCGAAAATGACCTGCTTGCTTCTTCTCAGTGTTAGTGCCGCTGCGCTGGAGAATCTCGAGGTCGACAAGTCCGAGCGACATCAGTCCTAGAGTGAGACCGGACATGATTCCGGCAAAGAGGACGAGAAAACAGGAAATTCCAGCATAAACGCACCACCATAGCGATCCAAAGGCGATGTGGTCTTCTCCGAGAAGTGCCGGTTCGCCGCCGAGATTCCGAGTCAGCATCCGAGTCGCCACCAGCGCATTTATGAGATGCATCTCAGCTCCGAGGAGTGAGATTCAGGAAGGAACCGTAGCTGACTGGGTTAGTAGAAGTAGGTGAGGAAGAGAGGAGAGAGCAGAGCGCATAACATAACACGCGGAGGAATCTTGCGGTTTCAATATAGGTGTCTCGTGGGGTCGAGTACGTCCACCGGGAAAAAGGTTGGTGGGTCCGGTGCGGACAGTGATCTGTATTCTGTATCTTACACGTGCTGCCTAATCCGTGGTGACTTATTGTCCGCTGTGACGTCAAGGATCTCGTATGGATAGGATATTCTGCTTTGTGAAGTATTTCTCTACATTTTCGTAGTATTGTTTTTAGAAAACGGAAAAACTTGTTTAGTTATATAGTTCAAAAGAATATGAGCATTGCGATTTTATCTCAGGCCAATGGGCTTGCTCCTTTCGGAGCCTCCGTACTGGACAAGTCTAGGGACGAAGTCTCTAGACACTAAAGATGGTTATCGAGCTCTTTATATATGATATATCAACTCGTCTCCCTTAAATGTTGTCATGTTCTAAGCTGTTTGGAAGCTTGCCCAAACCATTTAGGACTTCGGCCTTACTTGTGTCGCGACACGTTTTCTCGTGTCACGGCTTGGTTATATATGATACCATGGGAAACATGTTGAAGACCATGTGAAGCATATCAAAGACCATTTGAAGCTCGCCTGGATCATTTGAGGGTCTCGTCCGAATCTTGTCACAAAACAATTTCTTGTGTCATGACATGGTCACGTCCAACATCATTGGAAGCTCGCTCGGGCTTTTTGGGGGCCTCGTCTTGAACCTTGTTGTGACATGTTTTCTTGTGTCACAACATAGTCACATCCAACACCATGATAAGCATGTCCATACCATGGGAACCACGTCCAAGACCATTGAAAGCTTTCTAGGACCATTTTGCGGCCTTGTCTCGAAACTTATTGCATGCGAAATGTTTTCTTGTGTCGCGAAATGGTTGCGTCCAAGTCGTCATTCAGTTAGTCCTATCATGAATGAGACACTTGGTGAACATGTTAAAAAGCTCATGTCGCCTCCTCAGGCTATCCCTAAGGCTCTTCGCCTCACCAGACAAGTACCACAACAATTCGTACCTCTTGAAAACCATAAGACGCTATCCCGATTGGTAGATACTTCAAGGGGCTTCCACGTTCTTATTGGTTCTCAAGGGACGTATGATAGCTCTCGAGCATGTTTGACGTTCGTGAACAAAATCCACTAAAAACAAAAGCCCCAATCACACAGGAGCCCGAATCGGGCCCCACCTTACCACTGACTAACCATGCATCGACACATGCTAGAATTGGTAATGAGTATAAGTCTCATTCTTGGTATGAGAATGAGATCCCTCACAATTGCATAATTTTTTTTAGAACTCTATAGTTTTTGTGTTTTTTGGCTGATACCTTACTCTCTCCGTCATTATCACCATAAAACTAACAACCAACAAACCATTTCTTGTGGATTTACCACCGAAGCTCGACCCACACCACTATTAAAACCCATACTACCAATCAGAGACGGATGCACTTGGTGTGCATTGGGGGCAACTGCCCCCACAAAATAAAATTATTACACTATATATTTTTGTATTTGCCCATTAAAACTCTTGTATTTGCTTATATAATTTGATAAAATTTATGTTATTGCCCCCACAAGATTTTTACTTTTTGTCATAATAGTTTGATGAAAAAATTATTCAAATAGTTTGCCCCTACATAACAAAAATTCTGGATCCGTCTCTGCTACCAATCCATCATCTTTTATTTAAAATAACATCACCCAATCAAAATTAAGAAAACTCAATGAATGGAAAGATAAAAAGTAAAATAGCATAGAAATCGAGTTGCGGTGAACTCCCAACGAATCTACTGCTTCAAATCATTAGAACCGCCTTAAACTTTGGCGAGCCTAGATCCTTGAGTGCCACCCTAAAATTAGGCGAGCAATTTTCTCCACCCAAAGAATAGGTGTTGTAGTAGCTTCATCCATCCTACGCAACTCTCGATTCCCACACTGAGCCCTAGACCGGATCTTCCTAGAGCAACTTAAGTCCAATAGGCGTGCTCAATCCAAACATTAGTTTGATAGATGAGAGAACTCGTAAACTTAAAAATACTTTCGTTACACGGTAATAGTCCGATGTGGAATTCATAACACTACACCTCCTTTTAAAACCGACGTACACGACGTCCCACTCTAGACGGTTCACTCTAGGTGGCCCACTCTTGGCTCACACAGATTCCACTAAGTCGCTCCTTCTATTTTTACTCATAGTGAAGCACCAATGGAGCAGTTTAAGCTCTATAGTTTGATAGATGGAAGAACTCATGAAATTAAGAATTCCTTTGGTAAACGGTATTTATCCGAAATGAGATCATAGACGAATATTCCTCGCTCATTACTAGACAATGGTTAGTCACAAACCTCGCGTACCTGGCTTGAAGATGGATGCGGTCACTTTCGCAATGGACCACTTATGGAATCAATATCATCTGCTCCAAATAAAAAGAACAAGCTCAAGTAGTTGTGGTGATGATGGCACGCACAACAGACCATAACATCTGAGGAAAGAAATGTATATATCTGAGATAGTTTTCACTATCAGCAACATCAGGGACATTAATTCACTTGTTGAAACAAGTTATGTTTGATTCTTTCTTTTATTTCTACAAGAAACATGGGCTGAATGTGATACTTGGAAGCAAATTTATTCAATTCCAATATGTATTCGAATCGAAAAATCATTTCTATACATCCGCGGAGATCCAAGATTCAATTATTATACCAGCTAAGGCTGAAAATGTCAAGAACAACAACAAACTCAACTAACTCTCATTATCTCTTTACACCAATTTCAACGAAGGACTCGACACAAAGAAATCGATTGAACTCTGCGCCTACGCTAACAACATTTCAGCCAATCACCTTTGAGACGACCCCTGCACCAACGGTCCTGCCTCCCTCCCTCAAAGCAAATCTTTGTCCTATCAAAGCAGCAATAAGCTTTGGAATCACTAAAACTGACAAATTAATCTCATAATTGAATGGTATGTGATTAAACAATAACTGTGAACTCTATTTGGCAAATAGTATCTTAAATAACAAATAATAGTAACATACTCGTATGAGCAACAAACCTGCTTCGAGAGGAACGGGTAGCATCAGCTCGAAAACTGCACTGACATTATCACCGGGCATGACCATCTTAACATTTGCAGGCAATTCCACCTTCCCAGTAATATCTGCAGTCCTCATGTAAAACTGAGGCATATAGTTTGAGAAAAAGGCTGTATGACGACCACCTTCATCTTTTGTGAGGACGTAAATTTCTGCCTCGAACCTTTTGTAGGTTTTCAGAGCCCCGGGTTTCGCAACTACCTGTTAAAAATCAGACTCATTCTACAAACCCGGATGATGAAATTATATTACTGCAAATCATAGAAATAAATATAGAGACATCGTAACTTGAAAATGAAATAAATGGAATGGTAAAACAGAAATTATTTGTTAATAGACATAATTACTCTTCAGAACATACTCCAGTTTCATTTTGATACAATCCAGAAAAATAAACATCTACAATTAGACAATTCTACTCACCATTCCTCGTTGTACATCATCACGCTTTAAACCACGCAGAAGAAGACCTACATTGTCACCAGCCTACAAAAATATTTACAACCATAAATAACTAATTTGATAACTTGCAACACTAGAAAGAAATAGCAAACAGATCGATGCAATAGAAAGCAGTCACTTACTTGCCCGTGTTCCAAAATTTTCTTGAACATCTCTACTCCAGTTACTGTTGTCTTCAGAGGTGCACCCTACAGCAAATCCGAGAAAAATATAAGCATCAATGATGAGAGGCATACCATCAGTAACAATCAAATTAAATCTATGCATGTACCTGTGTCAATCCTAACACTTCTACATCTTCACCAACTTTAATAGTGCCTTGTTCAACGCGACCAGTGACAACAGTTCCACGTCCCTATAAAAGCATGAAGGGAAACCATCAAAAGCTTAAATGCCGTCAGTTCTATGTCCAATTATGGGTTAATAACATATTATAAGCTCTTACAGTAGAGTGTAACAATGCAGCAACAAAAATCCATACTACATAACGGCTATTGAAATAGTAAACATGGAAGTGAAAAGGCGTGCAACATAAACCGAAGACATGAGTTATTTCCCAGAGCAGGGGCTACCAACTATCCTTGCGACTGCAGTGGACTAAGTTGATCCCAAAAAGTGGTCAAGGAGATAGACAGTTCGTGTCCACTACCTGAATTGAGAAGACATCTTCTATTGGCATCAAGAAAGGCTTATCAAGCTTGCGCACAGGATCAGTAATGTATCCATCCACAGCATCCATTAGTCGTTGAATAGCCTTCTTACCAAGTTCTTCATTTGTTCCCTGTAAGGCAGACAAAGCCGAACCTCGAATAATTGGGATATCATCCCCGGGAAATTTGTAGAAGTTAAGCAACTCTGCCAAATAGTCCATCCAGAAAAGTCAGTACATAATTTACAGAATCAGATAAAAGGTACTGAAATTGTAAAACTTAACACAAGCTTTGAAAGTGAAAAGATATATGTGCAACATAAACCTCAGCTTACCGCGAAGCTCCATTTCCACAAGTTCAAGTAACTCTGGATCATCTACAACATCGACTTTATTCAGAAAACACACCAAAGATGGCACACCAACCTGAAACAAAGAGAGAGATCATACAATGAGTTCTTCAAATACAGAATGCTAAAGCTTGATAAACTACAAAAGTTTGTAATAGGTCCCCTACCTGACGAGCAAGAAGAATATGTTCCTTTGTCTGTGGCATAGGCCCATCAGGAGCAGACACAACCAGAATACCCCCATCCATTTGGGCAGCTCCGGTGATCATGTTCTACAACACAAAAAAAAATGCACAAATGAATTGTCATAGAAATATTCCCATCTATATTTTGCAAGTAAGCAAACCAAACACGGGACAGAAATAGCACATGGAATATTCAGCTATGTAAACATGGATACTGAATATGTGATTAGGTGAAGGTTAGGGGACAATTTTTTTTACTAAACCCTTACCCTAGCAAAATCGCGCCCAGCAATACAATTTTGTGATAGTACACTATGGGCCTCATGGATTGAACAATCTTAATACACAGTTCAATTGAGCAGTCATGCATATAATTGGGAGATTTATATTTCAACTGATTTAGTAAAATAGACAGATCGAGATCCATGGTATCTAACATACTCAAGTACAAAGAAGTATAATTCAATGCCTGAAGAACATAATTTTAGTAAATTGTTGAGAAGCTTTTTTGAAAGAAAGAGTATGGTAAAGAGAGATTGGTTCATTGCAAACAATAGAGAAAAACGACAACATAAAGCAGGTTTCTTTTCCGGTACTCGATTGATTTGAAATTAGAAAAACACCTAAAGGAAAAATGATATCAACCTTCTTCCAAATCCAACATGTAACAAAATGTATTATGGCTGTGCAAACTCAAGTTCCATTTTATTAAGAATTGAGTAAAACCAAAGTATATGAAGAAACAAACCTTCACATAATCTGCATGTCCCGGACAATCAACATGAGCGTAGTGTCGCTTAGCAGTCTCGTACTCCACATGGGCCTACAAAAGCACGCGCAAGTCTTAGGTCAGTTTAAGCTTTACATTGTCATTCCAGAGACAAACAATTTAAGACACACAAAAACATTGTTGACATTAATAAGAATTGCATACTATAACGAAGAAAAAGATGTACAAATACAAAACAACAGATGATATACAAAAACGAAGCACATCGAGCCTTACCGTAGAAATAGTAATTCCTCTCTTCTTCTCCTCAGGAGCCTTGTCAATCTCATCAAAAGCAATAGCCTTGGCTTTTCCTTCATCAGCTAAAACCTATATATTTTGAAACATATATAGATTGATCAGTTTTAGTACTATAATTGAAAGATTATAGAGTTGGCAATGACATTTACTGATCAACCTTTGTAATTGCAGCAGTGAGAGTGGTTTTTCCATGATCTACATGTCCAATTGTCCCCACATTTACGTGGGGTTTCCTGAAACAAGATCAAAGTAAGACTATATATAATTGCAATGAACAAACAATCAGGTGTGAAATTGAAGCAGAAATTAACTTACGTTCGAGCGAAAGTAGCGAGGCAACGCCAGAGTGGAGAGGCATTTCGAGGCAATGGATCGATGGCGCGAGCGAAGGACGAAATGAAAGTGTTTGCATAGCGAATCTTTACAGCAAGTGAAGCCATGGATGTTTGTAACTAACTGTGTGAGCTGAGAAGAATGGATCACATCACGTTACGTTAAACTAGTAAACGATAGTATAGGCTAAAGGAGTTTGTTAGAGAGATACCAGGTAACAGATCATGAGTTAGAGAACGAGCAAGAGAGCCGGAGGGATCAAACTACTCTGATAGGGTCCGTTGTATATGCAACATTATGGATTTGTAAATGCTCGATGGTCTAAGTGAGGACCAGAGCATGTGTGTCCACTTCTTCTGTCAAGTAAGTTTAATTACCATTGGCCCGTGAGTTTTGCCGGAAACTGGCTTGCATCCTGCCCCATGGATCTGATTTGAAATTTGTCATTTAAATTTTTGGATTTGAAATGTTGGTCAACGAGTCACACTAGATTAATCTTGTTTGTCGTATTGTCCACGTGTTAAGCATTTTGAGTGTGAATTGTTCAAAATGACAAAGTCTAGGGATGGGATCGAAGAATGGAGTCCACGATTCCAGCTACATATGATCTACGTGAGGCAACACACAAGAGAATGATGATCTCGGTGGTGGTTTTGGGACCACAAAGGAATGACGATCTCGGGGGTGGTTTTGGGACATTGCCTCACACATGAGACTAAGATTACACCGAAATCACAATAGTTCTAGAGAGATAAACCTAGAGAGATAAAGTTAATTAAAATTGTGAGTATTTATTATCTTACCACCCATAAATTTTTGATTCAATACACTCAATTTAGATCAAGTCATTTTTTTAAACTATTACATGAGACTCTAGAAACCCTAGCCGCCATAGTTAGTTTTTCATCAAAGATTCTTGTTTGAGCCACCGTCGATTTATTTTGATCGGCGGTGGTTCATTAGTATTTGCGCGCATTATTTCAATCGAATAAACACAGATAGAACAGATTTGACTTGATTAGTCTTGTTCTTCCGTTGGTTTCATCATCACTGCTGGCTCATCTCGTTCAATACACTTGCAGACGACATATTATCATATTCGCCTTTATTATTGGCTAGTTTGTGAGAGTATGTTTACTACGGATAGATTAATTCTTTTCATGTTTTTCTGTCTTAAACTATTTAGTTGTTTTAGTTGTTATTTTGGTTTTATATTTTGCTTTTACTCCCTTGGTGGAGTTTGCGGTCTGTCTTCCATTGTTGGAAGTTTAGTTTTGTCTTCCCTTGTTGAAAGTGGTTTTGTGGCAGACTTTGATACATCTCTCAAGTCGTAGAAGTTGTGCAGATCGAAAGGGAAGATAAAACCAGTGCCTTCGGTTTGATTGTGGGTGATATCTTGAATCTTACTGAGCATAAATCTAGTATAGATTTTGGTTTCTTTAGTAAGTCTGTGAATCAGGTGACCGATGTTTCAGCTAGGTCATCGTGTTCTATATCAGGCTTGGAGGAGTGAGTTAACTATTTCATATTTGTACTGTTTGATCTATAATTAATAATACGATGTTTCTTTCAAAAAAAAGAAGATCAAGTCATTTTAAAATATTCAAAGCATTAATTAATTATCATATCACTTTATACCAGTATCTTTTCGCAATAGGGAATAAGGTCCAAAATGGTACCTGAATTATCCAGTTCGTGCCATTTTGGTACTGAACTATCAAACGTGCCATTTTGGTCCAAAAGATAGGCGAAAGAGCCAATTTAGTACAAACATTTCCGAAAATCGAGTCGTGTAAGGACGTTCCGTCAAATTCACTAACGTAACCGTTAAAATTGCATTAAAAAAATATTTTTTAATACTAAATTGATGACGTGGCAATGATTAATATTATGGAAAATGT
>JAYMTF010003448.1:0-15197 GCA_036897485.1 Pelargonium nanum | reverse complement strand
TTCCCACACTTTAACTAATCCAAACAACATTACATGGGAATGGCAATGGGAATGGGAATGAAAGGAATGACAATTGGAATGGGAATCATTCCCATTCCCATCAAAATTCTAATCCAAACGCAGCCTTATAGTTGATGGAATTTCCACACTTCAATCATACTTAAAGGAAATACTTATTTTTGGAACAAAAAGTGACTCAAAGTTGCAGGAATTTCCCAAAAGAAAGAGAAAGATGACATTTCCTTGACATTTCCTTATAACTAAATCATCACATTAGTTGTACATAATAACAAAATCAAAACTTCCACAATAAACATAATTGGAATAGAGGCATAAAAGAATATTATTTTGACAATTTCTTGATGTTGTTGCTGAATTCAAATTGTTAACACACTCGTTGAACTGATAAAAAATTTCTCAGCTTCATTTTCATGTTTGAAGTTGATTTGAACACATCCTCATATTCCGACTAAAAAGTGACGTTGATTCAGTTTGAGAATAAAAGGTTGAAATTGTATTTATTTTCTCATTAAAATATGGTTTAAATACTCTGCGGGTTCACGATTTATTGAAAACTCACCCCGTAGGTCTTTAAACTAAAAATGGGACATAGCAGTCCACACATTCAATAAAAATTGGGCACGTGCGTCCAGCCGTTAGTTGGACTTAACAGTTCCGTTTGTTTAAGTGACGTGACGCCTACGTAAAATTTCATTTTATATTAATTAATTATTATTTTCACACATGTTGCTGACGTGGCATTTTAATAAATTTTGATATCAATTTAAAATGAGAAGGGACATGTGTCACTTAATCATTGGTCCAAAATTAATTAAATGATATGAATTTACAAACTTACCCTTCAATATTTTTATTTTTTCATCACACACTCTTCTTCCTCCAATCACGTGGAAAAATTTGGTAAAATGTATAAATACCCTTCTCTTAGTTAGGAAGGGGTCTCACAGTCTCATATTCACTTTCTCTCTCTAGATTTATCTCTCTAAAACGTTCTCAGGAGTTTTGTGTATTTCAGCCGAGATCTCATTCTCACTCCTGAGGCAGCGTCCCGGAAACACCTCCGGGTCATCGTTTTTTGGTGTGTTTTCCATCGCAGGTCACAAGTCGACGGACTTCGCCGACGGATCTTGCCAATGGACGACAAGAGTGGACGAACGAAATTTGAGACTTAGAACACTTAAACACTTAAGAAAATTTCATAACAACGTGGACAAGACAATTAGTGTCTTTGCTTTGACCCGAGTCACACAGACGCATCAGGACAAATTACACGACTAATTCCCCTCAAATAGAAAGATCATTGAGGTTTCCAAGAACCCTATAGTAAAATTCCTTACTATTAATGTTGTGGAGCCTTCACAACTCCTTTTGATCGGACGAAGTCATTAGATGAGTAGGGATCCTTTGCGAAAGAAAATGCCATCAATAGCAAAGTCATCGACTCATTCACCAACATATGGATCTATAATATGATCCATATGAATTATGATATTAGATTGACCAAATTTTTAGTTTTTATATTTTATATTTTAATAAGTAGGTATATTTTGGTAATTTAATCATTTAAAAATACATTTCAGTCATGTTTTAGTAAATAATTATCTTTATGAAAATACATTTTGAAAATTCTTTTCTCCAAACATTATCCATTAATCACTAAAATGTTTATAAATTCAAAAAGTTTATTTTTACTTCATTTGTATCACCTTTTGGCTCATACAACTTTTGTGGAGTTCCCAAATAAGCAATGAGGAGAGAAGAGGCCTCAAAGGTGTGTTCTTGCAACCCTTTTTTAATTAATTCATTCTTTTTCCCCAAAGCGCAATGTGTTCACTCTCTCCTCTTCACCAACTAATTAGCTTTTGCTTGATGGACCTCCTCTTCTTCCATGATTCTGTAGCTTAATGATCAGGTAAAGCCCTCAAACCCATTACCCATCTCCTCAAATGTTTCTAGTAAATTTGCAGTGGTGAAGGATCATTTTTTGCCTTCATACATTTTGTGGGTTTTTGTTTTTTTCTTTGTTGGAAAGGTTGGATCTTTTTGAGTTCTTGGTGCTTTTTACAATATATTATCTCAGATACCACATGGGTTTTGTGGAGTAACATTGTGAATGCTGTGTTTTCCATGTTTGATTTTCATTTTCCATGATGCTCAAATTATGCATTCCCTTAAAACTGATATGGTTGGTTGTATTAGATAAAAGGTTCTTTGTTATTTTTTTGGTATCAGTAAACTGATCCTTCTGTTATTTTTGAGTTAGGCTTTTTCTTCCCTACCAAACTGATCCTTCTGTTATTTTTGAGTTATTTTTTGTGGAAAATGTGAATATATTGTGCTTCACTCAGATTTTTATTTTTTGTTTTTATTTTTTTTCCAAAGTTGTATGTGTGCATTTATACAATCTGAGTTCCCATTAAGTTGATATAATAAATTTATGTGAGATGGCATTTTTGTTGCTGAATGGAGCTCCAATTTGCAACAATAGTGGTTCATGTTTATCTTCTGGTTGACAGATTGAAGGGTTTTGGAAACACTAAAACTGTGTGCAAGTATTAAGTCTCAAGCTCAAAGAATTGTTCAATCCATCGCCTATCATCTGACCAGTTTATGCACTACATAGGTATTAGGGCACTACGATACAACAAGAAATTGCCATAACTCTGACCTTTACATTAGTTAATAAGTATTGAAGTTCATTCTTGTAATCTTAAATCTTTGTCTGATGTGTATCATCACCAAGGATCATGTTTATTGCAGTACAATCGAGATTGATAGATGGTACTTTTCTGTTCATTTTAGGAAATATGACAGGAAGTGTGGAGGATGCGACATCAGACTCTGAATATTGTTCACCACGAGTTGCTCGACAATCTGCAATGCACAATCCTAGTTCTATTGGATTAAGGAGAAGTGAGCGAATATGTTCAAAAGGTGTTAAAGCGTAATCTTAAATCTTTGCCTTATGTGTATCATGAGCGAGGATCACGCTAATTGCGGTACTTTCAAGGTTGATAGATGGTACTTTTTTCCATATGATTGTTGATTTATCTTTTTTGTTTATCTTAGGAAAGATATTAGCAAGTCTCGAAGATGCGACTTCAGATTCTGAGTATTGCGCCCCAGGGGTTGCTCGACAATCTGTAGTTAACATTCCTGGTTCTATTGGATTAAGGAGAAGTGGGTGTGTACGTTCAAAAGGTGTTCAAGGGGATAAACAAACTATAAGTTTGAAGGAGAAAATGAGCGTCACATCTGTGACTGACGTCGAGTTGAGGAAACCCTCTTTGCAACAATTGCTCACAGAAGCTGCGTGCAATTTCATCAATCCAGTTGAAGAATGTAATGCTGAAGGCATACAGTTCGGAACAACCCTTGGACCAAACTCCTCAAAACAGAATTTAAATGATATTGCCCAGCCAATCAATAGCCCAATCTTGTCGTAAGAATTTCAATATTTTTTTCTTGATTCTGAGTTAGAGGTCATGCAGAGTTTATAGAGTTGTGTTGTTCTTCTTGATAGGGGAAGGTCTAATATCCACAGTGGAGACTTTGGCCGAGTGGACGACGAACTTGTGGCTCGCATTCCAAGCAGAGCATGTGACCGACATGGTACTCATAGTCCCTTATTAAGTAAAATGTTGGCTGTTTTTCTGCCCTATCGGTCTTCTTTAAAATCATTTTCAAAACAAATTTAAATGTTCTTTGAATATGGCTTTGATAATTCATGACAGTTTGGTGTGCTGCATATAGATATGAGTATAGGACTCGGAAACGTTAAAATTCAGTTATATAACTTATATAGGAAGTTCACAAAATGTCGAGATACAAGTATAACTAAGTAAGTTCTTTATAAATATTAAAACACTTGATACTATGGAAAGTTTCCAGTTCGAGAACCTTTGTTTGCTAAATTACAGGGCCAAAGTAGTACCAACTGAAAGGGGGCGCCATGAATCGTGTAATTAGAACATATTACTTTTTAGTCAAATACCCGGGAAAGCACGCAGAGTATGTTTTTGTCTAAAGTCTATGTGAATGTATACTTCAATTTAGGCTTCCTATTTTCTTACATCTGAAAAATAATGTCAAACTGAAAATGTATCATATTAGTTTGTTTTTTCCTCTGAAATTTTAGAGGATGACATATTACTAGTTCCCAATATGAATACTTGCTTATAAAGATGGACCTAGTTTATTGCAGACATGTTTCTTCATTTAATATATAGACAACATTTTCGACGTTTCTTTATCTTTTATTATTTGGTTGTTAGAATATAGCCATATGTGAAATATATATATGTATAACCTCCCATATCTGCAACAATGACACAGATCAAACTAACCCGTCAACCCGAAGTCAAGAACCAGTTAAAGATCCGTCTCCAACAGAAATAGCAATCAATGCTGGATTTGCTGACAAGGGAACTTCAAGGACTATTGGTGATAGTTTCAGTGTAAACAGAATATCATTGAATTTTACGCACGATGATGTAGAAATGACAGAGGGATGTACATCGAGGCTCCTGGGGATAGAGATCAGTGCAGAGGTTCCCGGGAATACTTTTGTCAGTGCAATGGCATTGGCAAAGCCATCTGATGTTTTAACATCTATGCCTCCAAGTCAAGAAACTGAGAAGACTCCACCCGGTACTCAATCTCAAGAGTTTCTTCAGAACTCCACGCCTCAAGAACGGGGGAAAACAAATATCCTTACTCCGGTGGGCATGCAAAGCACCGATATATCAGCTGGGAGTACTCAGAGCATAGGTGGATCGGTTCTTCACTTGGCAAGTGCCTTCGATGAAGATGGAACCAGTCCAGCATCAGATAACTCCATTGATCAATCAGTGGGACCATATTTTGTGAGTCCTGCATTTGCACCGACCCTTGCTGCTATAATCAAAACCCATGGTGATATTGCCAAGGACTGTCCTCTCACAAGTAATAGAATGATAAGTTGTGCTTTGGAGAGAATGTGCAAAGCGTTTTGTGATCTTCAAGAAATACGCTTCACTGATCTCCGGAGCTGTCATCTCCAGTCCTTGAAGGCTGCTATTACTGATGCCGAGTTCTTGAAACTGAATGTGGCGTGGCTTAGCAAACGGCATGATGAGCTATTGGAAGCTGTGAGGCTGATCAAAGAATACAAAGCTATGAAAGCCGACAGAAGTAAGAAAAGGAAAGCATATGCATCTGCAAAGAAAACTCTAATCTCGAAGAAAACGGAGTTGTTGGCACAGCGGTTTGAAGTTCAAAGGCTGGAGGGACAAATCGAGTCAATGACACGGGAGACTGGAAACCTAGACGTTGCAATTGACACGGTCACATCAACTTGTAAACGCCTCCGAGACAACTCATTGATGGATGGTTTGCTTTAATGGATTTCAATTGAACTTTTTGATATGTAGACTTATATCAGGTTTAGGGCTGCTGATCTAGTTCACTTATTTATAAAGACACTATGAGGCGTTTGCTTCTCTTGAGGTATCAGGTTTGAGCCTCGATTGTTGCGCTTACTGATAAAAAAAAATTATACAGACTATCATGAAGTAAAGGACATATAATCTATTTTTGATATTCTTGTTTGGTGTTCATAGATGAAAGAGCTCTCTCTCAGGCAGTGTCTTACAAGTGCTCAATAGTCTGTTCATAAAGAAAATGGTGAAAGAATCTATTAATAAATTTATCACTCCTTGGATGGATTTTATTTTGGGGTTGTATCATATTTTTATTCATTTTTGGTGTGTGAGAGTTATATGATTTAATCTGTATTCGATATGGGCACATGGCCTCAAGAGCAGTGTAAAAATCTAAACACTGAACTTAGCTGCATATCTTAAGTTTTGAAATTAATCAAATCATTACTGCAACCAAGTTGACACTCGACAATATGCATGCATGCTTGCTCTAGCTACTTGTGTCTTTTCTTGTGTTTTCATGAATAGCCCAGGTATTGTTTTGGAGTTACATGATGAGCCCAATAAGAAGCCCAACTCAGGCCCGATCCAATAGTGACCTTTTCAAGACTGCATTGATTGATCCCATCCCACAAATGAATAATGTTGAAACAATGTACCTACGAGATTTTATTTTCATCAGTTGAGCTGCACAACTGGAGGTAGTTCTTCCTTATTAACTCAGACCCCACCTCATATAGAGACCTCAAAGAGAATCTGAATCACTTAAACCGTTTGACCTAACATGGGTGACCGACAAAATCTTTAATTAATGTACGTAAATGAAATGACCCCTTTTGGTGGCTAATTTTGGTATATGTGAGGAAGTTCAGGTTTTGTTATCCTCGGGAAATAGAAACCTTAACTTAGAAAGTAAGTTAGGTAGGTGCATATATGGTATAATTAAACACTTCCTTATCATTATAGACTTAATTTACTGCAACTAAAACATATACATCGATCAGAGAAAGTGACTAAACACAGTTGTGGTTTGTGGATGCAAGCTGTGAGTGAAGTTAATGGGAATCAAGGATCTAAGGCTTTGAAGGAATAAGTGTTGGGAATCGGACAACTCAAAAATTGGCACCGACAACCTTAATTCTTTGATCTTACAGGTTACAGCTGCTACTTCATGTTGTCTTTCTCTCTCTCTTGCACAAACATATTTGCAGAGTCCATTTATGAATACATGCACATTTCAAAGAAGCCAGCTAGAAGACGCAGAGATCGATAAGGAACCAATTTTATATAATATTATAATTTTGAGACTGTGAAAGATTATTTAACATGATAATTATATATGTTTATATGATGATGATGATGATGATGATGATACGCTTGGTTGTCGATCTCAGAAACAGAAAGTAGTAGAGATAGTTCATTATTTGAGGCAGATTTTAGTGAGCGAAGCGTGCACAGCAAAGACTTACGTACGTAGGGTTGAGTATCAAAGTTAGCTGCATGCATGGGAATATGCGAAGAAAAAGTCTTTGACGAATCACAAGTCAACAAAGAAAGAGGGATTAAGGAAGGACACATCAGTCATTCCACTTCACAACAAGGTTCCATTCCATGTCAAATAATCTTCAGGTTATTGTTGCTAGATGATCAATTCGAATTGTTCGGAATAAACTAGAACAATATAGATAGTTTGATAACCGAATTCGATACTAGTTCACTATGAAATAAATAGCTAGCATACTAAAATAAAGCATTTACCATGTATATACAGTCTATATATAATATAGAATGAGAAGATAGGGATAGCCAATTAATTTGATCATAAGCAACTCTTCCATTCTTTTATATTTTATCAGTAACGGGACATCATACTCAAAGTAACAATGTTTCTCACTCCCTAAAGAAGCGTCACCCTAAACCCCACCTCACCTCATATCGTCGACAAGGCGGATCGAACTTGAGACCTCGGAGAGAAACTTAATACATACAAAATATATTGCCTTAGTTATAGAATTCAAACCAGCTATGTATGAATTAATTTATCAAATCTCCTATCCCATTTCTCATATATCTAAGCTAGCAAAGTGCTTGTTTGGTAAGTCTACTTCCAACTTCAAGTCATGTACTGTTCATTGTTTGAAGCTCTTTTGAGTTGATAGTTAGTTTGGTAAAAATAAAAACTTCCAGCCAAACTAGCTTTTGTCAACTTGAAGTTGGCATCTTCAAAAGCCAAGAATGACCTCCTGCAGCCAAGAAGTTGATGAACTTTTACCATGCTATTGTTTGAAAATTCCATTATACCCTCATTTTAGTTCAATAAAGTTAGACTCTTGTATTGTTTCTTCAATTTGTTAGTTTGTGTTTTGTGAAATGAGAGCTGAAATTATTATATGCCAATATGTTGTTATTTGATATTGTTAATTATGCGTTTGATAAATGATTATAATTGATTATGTGAAGTTTCGATGTTCGTTAATTGCTAAAATGTTAATTGTTCTTGAGTTTGGTTGACCTATTATATATGCAATCTGGTCTACCTGTAATCTGTTCTGTTGGTGGTGACAATAACAAAATGATTAAAAAGGTTGATCTGATTATCTTTTGGGTCAACCATGATTTTAATGAGTTGAACTTATTATATTTTCAAATAATCTAGTAATAATAAAATATTAAATGCATGATATTTTTAATTGTTTTGATCTTAGATGGAGAAAGACGATAATAATGTTCATTATTATCCCGATATAGGAAATATTTACTCAACCCTCTTTAACAAATTGTTTTTATTTCCAATACCCTTTTTTGTAATTTCACATTTTTCTACATACTTCCAGTTATGTATTTGACGAACAAATTTTTACATCAAGCTACTTTCAGATTTTATTTTACCAAACACAACCTCATTTTTCACCAAAAAAACTTACAGCTACTTCCAGTTACTCCCAACAACTTCCAACAACTTCCTACATCAAGTAGTATCACCAAACAAGCCCTAATACTTTATATATATGAAAGTGCACTTATTTCTCATTACTCACATGTCATTCATGAATTCATGAATTCATTCCGCGTATATATGTAACAATATTATTAAAGTAATGCTCAACTTATTTAATGAATGTGTACGGAACCGTACACTTATTTTTATTAATTAATTAATTGATCTTGCACAAACCATATCATTACGTACATATATAAACAGTGGACTCGTTGCCACTTCGTAATCAACACATAACATCTCCTTTTCTTTTTCATATAAGCTCTCCCATCCCATGCCCCTATAGTCTCTCTCTCATCACATATCAATGGAGGTTGAATCATCGGGCGGGTCATTGTTGGGTCGTGGGTCTAGATGGGTCAAGAACAGTCCTAAGATGTTACGGGATCGAGTGGTAGGGTTCGCGGAGACGATTAAAAAAGTAGGAAAAGATGATCCAAGAAGAATGATACACCCTCTCAAGGAAGGTCTAGCTCTCACTTTGGTCTCTCTTGTTTACTACTTGAAGCCTCTATATCACAATTTTGGATCCAATGCTATGTGTGCTGTTTTGACTGTGATCCTCATCTTTGAATTCTCTGTTGGTAAGCAAATATTATTCATTATTCTCCTACTACTCTTATTTTCTTAAGTATTAGTAGTTTTGTGTCCATTTATGAAATTAAATTGACAGGAGCAACACTTGGAAAGGGGTTGAATAGGCTGTTAGCCACCATAGTTGGAGGTGCTCTAGCCTTTGGAATTCATCACCTATCATCTCTTACAGGAGAGACAGCAGAGCCAATACTTTTAGGGTTCTTTGTATTTACAATAGGTACGTAACTAATTGTGTGTGTGTGTGTGTATATATATATATATATGGGGAAAATTACACGTAGATACTTGATACATTTTGCATCTGGATACCCTAATCTATTTTTTATTATTTGTAACTACCATGAACTTTCAAGAGTTCAATTTTTATAGCAATTTAAAAAGCAAAACTGAACCCAAATGCAAACCCTAGCAAAATCCTTACTCACAAGCCTAATTTCAACCAAACAACAATTCAAACCCGGCGATTTTCAATAGCAAATCCTAAATCACAAGCCTAAAAATTGAATCTGAAAAGTTCAGGGTAGGTATGTGTAACGAGAGGGTATCCAGGTGCAAAAAATGTCAAGTACAGAGTAGGTACGTGTAATTTTCATATATATATATATATATATATATGCACAAATGTGTAAGCTATTTGTTTGAAAAGTAATCAATGACAAAAGACTGTTGGATCATCGTTTGTGCACTTAATTTTTCTCATAATTACTTATAAAAATATCGTGTTTGATACATTAATTATTGATCCATGCAGCTGCAATGGGGACGTATGTGAGGTTTATACCTGAAATGAAGGCGAAATACGACTATGGGGTGCTGATATTCATGTTGACATTTAGTTTGGTTACTATAAGTGGATATAGAAATGATGAGATGCTAAAGTTTGCACATCAGAGGTTATCGACCATTGTTATAGGTTGCGTTGTTGCTGTTGTTGTTTGCATTACCATTTGCCCCGTTTGGGCCGGACAAGATCTCCATAATCTTGTTGCTCTCAACATTGATAAACTTGCCGATTTCTTACAAGGTATGTGTATTAATTAAACTATAATGAACGAAGTTGAAACGACGTAGTTTTCATTGAGATAAATTTATACAATTATTTTAGGGTAATGGAATTATGGATTCTGATTTTCTACAATTTATTCATATGATCAATGTACCTAATTTACAAGTGTTTCCTTAATAATTTAAATCGAATTTGATGATCAATTATTGAGTAAACATAAATAATAAAAATATGGAACATAAATTAATATGATTAAGCTTCTTAAATTGCTAATAGTTGATATTATATTGCAGGGTTTGAAAGTGAATACTTTGAAAAACCAGAAGAAGATGGAACAAAATCAAAGAGTAAAAAGGCATTTCTTGAAGGATACAAGAGTGTTCTCACTTCCAAAAATGGTGAAGAAACCATGGTGGGTTGATTATATTAATTAATTACTTGACTATCTATATATATAAAAACACAAAATTGATGAATTGTCTATCAATCTCATTTGACGTTGGATATAAATAAATTACTTGTAGGCCAATTTAGCTTCATGGGAACCAGCTCATGGTCGGTTCATGTTCCGTCATCCATGGAAGCAGTATCTCAAAGTCGGAACCCTAACTCGCCAATGTGCCTATAAAATTGAAGCTCTCAACAATTACCTTAAATCTCCGATGCAGGTATTTTTAAATATTATATACTATATATCTTTCACGTGTTTAAATTTATTAAAAGATGTTAATTAATCATTTCTGTTCACGTTCTCTAATAGACTCCAGAAGAGCTCCGGTTGAAAATTCGCAACCCATGCACAAAGATTTGCTTAGAAGCTTCTAAAGCTCTAAAACAAGTGGCATCGATGCTAAGGACAATGACTATGTTTTCATCACCATCAATTTCTCACATCGAGAATTCAAAAACTGCAGCAGAGAAACTAAAATCGCTTCTGAAAATGAGTTTATGGGAAGAAGCTGATCTACTAGAAATTCTACAACTAATTGCAATTGCTACATTGTTGATCGATATTGTAACTTGCGCCGAAGAAATTTTAAAAGCCGCAAATGAATTGTCTCGCCTCGCAAAATTTAAAAACCCCAAAGCAGACCAAGTGGTTGCACCAACTTTAGTGTCACGCTTGGTGTTGCATCAGGGCGCGGTGCAACCAATTTCTAGCTTTCATGGAGCGTCTGATGAACATGAGCGCGAACACAAACACGAGTATGTTGTAACAATAGATGAGCCGTCCCTGAGTGTCATACGTGGCAATGCGGGTGGTAGTAGCGAAATCGAAAGTGAAAATGGAAATGAAGTGACATTGCACCAGTTGATGGAACTACACTCTAAATAGAAGAAAATATATGTTGAGATATAAATTTTGAGTTTTAAAAAATTTAATGATTAAACCTAAAATAGTTTGTTAGGTTTTTAAGTATTAAGTTTAAGAGTTAGTTTAGTCCATATAGTCAACTGTAGTTAATTTTTCATTATATGTGTTGAATGTGAACTTTAATGTCACATGTAAAATAATATTTAATAATTTATTTACATATGTGACATTTTAAAGAACGTCAAATAAAATGATGTGACTTTTTGAATTTAAGTTTTATTTGGAAATAACATTTTAATGTTACTTAGTTACGTACATTTTGCTTTGTAATTATGAGTATGTGTTCTACAAGATTTATTACCTAACTTATTATAAAAAATTTGATAATTTATACATAACTAACTTTATAAAACTTAAAAACACTTAATGACGGGCCTTAACCCAACTACTATCCTAAGGGCCCATCTCATGCTTGTGTGTTAAATTTGTAAATTCGATTTGGTTGGATTCCTCGAGAGGTGGCAATTTTGGTTTTCTACGTGTAAATATATTTGTCTGATTCAATGTAACTCAATAGTTAATTGATATATTTCAAACAGCTCAAACTCGTAGAATATGAATCGGATTTCAAGTGGGTGTCAAGAAATCTCTATGTATTTTCTTCTTCTAAATTCTTTTGCTTTCTATTTGTACCTCAGTGTCAAGTATCAGCTGCATATCACCCGTTGTTTGTGTCCTCAAATTTTTCTTTGTATTTTGGTTCGATGGCTTCTCCGGCAAGAAGAAACCACATAGACGCGTTCTGGGAAGAGGGCATGCTCAATCATGACATGGGTTCCGACGTATTCTACACCGATTACTCTCTTCACTCTTATGATTGTGTTTGTAGTGTCTCAAATTGGAAACCCCTTAATTATAACTTGAGCCCAAATTAAGATTATCACTTGATGGTTGAATCCGACGGGGCACAATTCATAGAGTTGTGTGGCCGAGACATTAACTTTTTTGGCTGAGATTTTTGTTATGATATTTAAAGGTGAAAGATTGGGTTGTTACATAATTAGTATGGTCTAATGACTAATGAGCTACATTTTTTCATGGAAATGACGTGCCGTTACTAGCAGCAATGAAGCATGTACTCGACGGGAACAACATTGCTTACGCTCTGGTTAGGCCACCTGGCGGCCTTTTTTCTCCCTTTTTTAGGGACTAGTCTGAACAAAAGAAATTATTTTCCAATCTCTCACCACGCTCAACCTACTCGAGCATACGGGTATTGCTTCCTTAACAATGCAGGTCTTGTCGTTCAGTTGGCGCTAGACTCTGGGTGTGGAAAAGTAGTTGTTCTTGATATTGATGTCCATCATGGAAACGAAACAGGTAATGGTTTTTATCGGTCCAACAAAGCTCTTACAATCTCCCTTCATATGAATCACGGTTCTTGAGGGCATGGTTACCAGAAAACGTTCCTCAGGTAGCGATCTCCGTTCCGGAACATTTCGTTCCGAAACGTGGAACGTTAACGTCCCGAACGGAGAAATCTGCGTTCTGATTTGACGAAAATGTTGTATGAAAAAATCACCCTTTTCCAACAAAATTACTCATACGGCGTTAATCGATCTCCACTTCTCCTTCTCCTTTTTGTCTTTACAATTTTAAAGTCAAACTAAACTTAAATTGTATTGTAATTTTAAGTTTAAATCTAGTTATTATATATTTATTTATTAAAAAATTAATTTTTGTTCCGAATTAACGTTCTAAAGAAACATACTCCAAACGTTCCATACTCTAAAATTCTAACGTTTTGCATAATTCTCGTTTTCGTTTCACGTATCGAACCGTTCTACGATATTGGTAACTTAGCTTGGGGGCGTGGGCGTCTCATCCACAAAAAGGTCCTGTTGATGAGCTCGGTGAAGGGGAGTGTTTAAGTTAATTGTAGGTTCTATGTTGAAATTACATTCTTCCATATAGCTGTTGGTATCAATAATATTACATATACTTGTGTAGTATCAATCCAAAGAGGTGGCAGAGCTTTCTGTGACATGACTTTTTGTAGCGTTAATTCGGTTACTGTTTAATTGTGTAGGTCTTTTATGTATCAAATGAAAAAAGGATAATTACAAATATCACCCCTCAACTATACACCTTTTAATCCTGGTTACCCTCAAGTATTGAAACTAAATACTGGCTACCCTGAAGTATGCCAAACTTCTTTCCATCCAATTTTCCATCCATTTGTCCATCCAATGTGTTAAAATGACCTAAATACCCTCTAACTAAATAAAACACAAAAACCAAACAGACCCTTAAAACTTAAAAAAAATAAAACAAAAAAAACAAAAATAGAAACAAATCTCAGATGAATCTCCGGTGGGTCTGGTCTGGGAGCTCGCCGGACCCCCACCCCCGCCGCGTCCAGTCCGGCTTCCTCGCCGTCTACGTCGGCCCCGAGCGCCGGCGCTTCATCATCTCCGGTTAAATAAAAAAATTAAAAAAAAAGAAACAGATCCGAGAACTTGTCTCCGGTGGGTCGGTCTGGGAGGAAGCTCGTCGACATCCTCGCGTCCCGGCGAGATCTGGAACGGCGTCCTCGCGTCCCGGCCAGAGTTTCCACATGCTTTGGTGAAATTTTTTTTTATCAAATCTTGAATTATCAACAAAAATGGCAACAACAAAGAAGAAAGATCAGATTCATCATGTGGCAGTGCTTCCATGTCTGCTTTTGGGCACATCAAATCTCCGGTAAGCTACGGAGGAGGGGAAACAGAGAACAACATCAGTTTTTTGTTTGCCTATTTTGTGAAAAATTTGTGAAAATTGGGTTTCTGAATTTTTTTTGGGTTTTGAAAAGTTTGTGAAAATTATGGAAATTTGATTAATTGAACCAAAATAGGCAAACAAAAAACTCAAATTCCGGCGAATTTGTGATGATTCCGGTGATTTTATGCTTTTCCTACGATTTTTTGATGATTCCGGCAACAATTTGAAGTTTCCGGCGAAACTTTGAATTTTCCGGCGAACAATTGATTTTTCCGGCGAGCCATTGAGAAGAAGAAGGTATAGTGAAGGGCAATTTTGGAATTCCAAAAAAAAATTGGTCGTGTGCTGGGCACATGACTAAGTTAACGGAAATTTTGGATGGAAAGAAGTTTGACATACTTCAGGGTAGCCAGTAGTTAGTTTCAATACTTGAGTATAGTCAGGGTTAAAAGATGTATAGTTGAGGGGTGATATGTATAATTATCCCAATAAAAAAACACTCAAGAAGTAATGCATATAAATTTTTGTTTCACTTTTATTTAGTTTTATAATACCTAAAAGACTGAACTGATACTAAATGCCAATCCAAAACCATGCACCATAGCTACCTAAAACAAACAGGGTCACTAAAACATAACGCAGCAAAATTCTAAATACAAAATTCTGACATGACCACAAAACCCTACCACAAGCCAAGAACCATCCTCGTAAACTTCAAACATTCAAACAACACCAGCAAAGATAAAACAAGAAACAAGAAAATAAAAAACAAGCTATCTGTTGTATAACTATGTATATTTTGTAATTATCTGGCTGTATAAGAGAGAGAGAGAGAGAGAGAGAGAGAACAAGCAATCAAGGGATCATGCATAGTATCGACTCTTTGACTAAACTCCAAATTAGGGTTCAACCTTAGACCAAGGGACTCAATTTGAATTACAAACTATAAGTGATCAAAATATAGCAAGTAATAAAAGCATAATCAAAGAAGCATAAATCGACTAGACAAACATAAGTTCCAAAACTAATTCATTAAACCAAATCCGAAATCATCCCAATCCAATGGGATTAGTTGTT
>JAYMTF010003447.1:0-15199 GCA_036897485.1 Pelargonium nanum | reverse complement strand
ACCACCACCTCGTCTCCGACCACCAACACCACCGCTTCTATCATCTTCTTCTTTGCTAGATTTGGTTTCGTCGTAGCCGGATTTGGCTTTCGCCGTGGCCGGATATGGACATCTCCATCATCATCATATACGTCTCTGGTAAAATAGAGGACGAGACCGACAAGAGAGCGGCGACGATGAAGGAGTTGGATTTATGGTTTGTTTGGATGTGAGCTTTATTTTATAAAGCTATTAGAACTGATTTGGGACTGATTTGTATTAGGGTTAATGGGTAGTGTTTAGATTTGTGAGTGGTGATGGTGTTGCAGAGGTGAAGAAAAATGAGAGGAGGGTGTGTGTTTTAGATTTTGGGAGCTCTTAATTTATGAATATAATGAACTTGGTTTGATTTAGTGTAACTGTTTAGTTGATGAAATGAGTTTATTTGATTTTCAATTCAATTGTACGAAGTTTCGGGCGAAACTTTGAAGTTTTCGGCGAACATTCATATAATTGTTCTTTAACAATGAATAAGAAGGCTAAAATTGTCATTTCAATTTTTTGTTGAAGCCATGTGCAGTGCACATGATGAGAGAGAGTAAATTTCCGTTAAAATTAACTGATGGAATGGGGTATAGATAGTTCAGGATAACCGAAAGTTACAAAAATTAATTTTGGGGTGCCCAAAGCAGGGTGTCATCTGTAATTTTTCCTATTTTTTACAATACTACTTAATAAAAAGAGACAAATTATCATGCATATTCACAAAAACATTCTTATAATAACAGTAATAAATATTTATTTCTATTTATTATTTAGGTCATATATATAACGTAATAAATCATTAAGAATTTAAGATAAATAAAAAGTATAGAGCATATCTCGTATTGAATCAAACATTCCGCAAAAATACTAAATATATTATGCAATATTATGATTGCGATACAAAATATATATACACACACGTTAACATATATAATATATATACTATTACATATTATATTTATATGAAAAAATTGAGAGCGAGAAAAACCGGGGGCGGGGCTGGGAGGAGAATGGTCTCCCCCATCCCCGTCCACATTTGAAGAGCGGTGAAAATTCTCTCCCTACCCCAGTTCATTCTTCTAAAAATATTTCTCATCTCCGGCCCTGTCGTAGTGGGAATTTTGAGTCTCTATCACGTTCCGGTGGAATTGTCATCCCTCCTATATATATATGTGTGTGTATATATATATCGGCAGTCAAAGTTTACAAAAAAAACAATGGGTTCAATTTTTAAGCTCAAATCCAATTGTTTTTATTTATCTATTGCAAAAATCTCACACAAAATAAAATACAACAACATATCCGCTTTACGCCTGTAGAATTGTTCCTAATTCTACGCAAACAGAATTGCTGAGCCGCCCCTAGTACCATTGTAATAATAATAATATTATTATTATTAGCAATATCGACTCATCCAGAAATGAAAAATCAACAAAACCAGATTTCCACATTCAAAATCCACAACATGAAGATAGGCCAAGATATGATATCTCCACAGTCCGAGCTGGCAGGATAGTTGGGCCCACACCTCTCTCACAGCAAAGCAGCATGTGGACGCAAGAGCTGCCACGAGTACAAACTCGCACTCCACGTGGCACACCGTGGCAGGCTAGCCGAGATCGCGCGCAACACCAGCCAGTCTCTTATCAAGTGACCTTCACTCACCATTTTCTCTTACATTTTCTCTCTCTTTCTCTCTCAGCAGCGGAGCTTGAACCGCCATGACCATCTTTGCCACAGCTGCTACTCTAACGCTTCCCATCTCTTTCTCTTCATCGTCTAAGCTTACAACCAGAAAGGTATGTTTCTAATTTCATGTTTTTACTTCATGGGTATCTGCTGATTTTATCTGGGTAGCTGCTAAATTTGATCTGCTACTTGTTGAGAGTAATAAAAATACAACCTTTATGCTTAATTACATGTCTGTCTGTGCTTGTTTGTGTTGATTTTATCTGGGTATGTGCTAAATTTGGAGGAACATAAGCTGGTTGCTTACTGTTTGTCACTAGCTAGCTTACTTGTGCTGAATTGGCTTAAACAATAAGTATGATTATGTACTACAACTTGTTTGTATAATTTTGGCATTGATGTGGTTTTGGGATTGTTTGTTTGGTCTTGTTATATGGGTATCAATATGATAGGCTTGCAGGGCTGGATGGTATCTTTGAGCTTGGTTTAAATGTGTGTTTGTGTGTGTGTTTTCAGATTGTTAAAGGAGGGTTTAGGGTATTTGCTGTTTTTGGAGAAGGAGGAGGGTTTGTGGAGAAGAAGAGCTCATGGGATGCTATATTCAATGTGGAAGATCCGAGGTCTAAAGCTCCACAGACCAAAGGGAAGTTCTTGGATGCCCATCAAGCCCTGGAGGTAGCTAGATATGATATCCAGTACTGCGATTGGCGGGCTCGCCAAGATCTCCTCACAATCATGCTCCTCCATGACAAGGTCTGTCTTTGCTTGTTCAATTTCTTATTTAGCTCATTGTTACCTAGTTATATTCAAAGCTCATGTCCATCGAGTGATTATGTTATCTGTTACATATATGGTCAAATTTTTGGTTTTTTCTTACATTCTTTTTTGTGTGTAGGTTGTGGAAGTTCTAAATCCTCTGGCACGTGAATTTAAGTCCATTGGCACCATCAAGAAGGATCTTGCTGAGTTGCAAGAAGAACTAGCACAAGCACACCAACAGGTCGATAGATGACAAATCTGTTTCTGAATTGAACTAAATGACATTTAGTATATTCACTGATGTTCTGTTTTGTCGAATTATCTATTAACTGCACGCGTTACATTTAAAAATCCCAACAGTTTGTTCACTTGTTTAAGTTGTAAGCATGCTGACCCGGGAACTATAACAGGTTCACATCTCCGAAGCAAGAGTTGCCACTGCTTTAGAAAAACTTGCTTATATGGAAACATTGGTCAGTGATAGGCTATTACAAGAAAGAAGCACAGCGGAGTCTGACAACCAGACATCCCCTTCTCCCAGTTCTTCTACACAATATATGGAAACTTTACAAAAGAAGACGCCCAAAAAAAGTTTGAATGTGTCAGGTCCAGTTCGACCTTACCATCCAAACTTGAAGAATTTCTGGTACCCTGTAGCTTTCTCTACCGACCTGAAGGATGACACCATGGTAAGCTAGTCCCTCAAGCATTCAAATCATACTTTGTTAAATAGTTATGTTTTCTACATATTACAGCATCTTGCCATGTATGACATGTCTAATTTTTTCATTGAACATAAATAAGTAAAAGAAATTGAATTAGTAGGCTATACTTGTTTCCTTTCTGTGGATATAGAATCCCATCACCCGACAGATTTGATGGGGCAGCGTATGCTCGTATGTATTTTTCTACAGGTTGTTCTATCCATGTCTTCTTACTGTGGTTTATCCCTTCTGTTCCAGGTTCCGTTTGATTGCTTTGAGAAGCCATGGGTTATCTTTCGTGGGAAGGATGGAAGACCTGGCTGTGTCCAGAACACCTGTGCGCATAGAGCATGCCCTCTTGACCTTGGTTCAGTAAATGAGGGCCGCATCCAATGTCCATACCATGGTTAGTAATGATAAAGGAAACAATAAAAAAAAATGCAGTGTGTGAATTTGCTAGTAGCATAAACAGGCCTTAAAATGCTTTGGATTGAGTCAATAAACTTCTATAAATAGAAGCTCATGTTCAGTATCGATGATAATAACTTAACTCTTTTTATGATTGATATATATCAGGGTGGGAATACTCAACAGATGGGACGTGTGAGAAAATGCCATCTACTCGATTACTTAATGTGAAGCTAAAATCATTGCCATGCTTTGAGCAAGAGGGAATGATATGGATTTGGCCAGGCAGTGATCCTCCTACAGCTAGCATTCCTTCTTTAAATCCTCCTTCAGGGTTTCAAATCCACGCTGAGGTATATATCATGTGCATTCCAATATAATCAACTATTGTGATTGCAAGAGTCGTGTTGATGTTTGCAAAGTTTGATGAAAGAGTATAATCCCGTATCTGTTCTGTCCGTGCATTTGACAGATAGTTATGGAACTTCCGGTGGAACATGGGCTACTCCTGGATAACCTTTTGGATCTCGCACATGCCCCGTTTACACACACTTCCACCTTCGCTAAGGGATGGAGTGTTCCAAGGTCTGTTTTTAAACTACTAATGCGTAATTAGATGGCTAACTTTCTAGGAGTTTAGTTCCTGACGTTGAGTATACGTGTGAATTATCAGCTTGGTGAACTTTTTGACTCCTGCATCTGGCCTCCAAGGATATTGGGATCCTTACCCAATAGACATGGAGTTTCGACCACCGTGTATGGTGCTATCAACTATTGGGATCTCAAAGCCTGGAAAACTGGAGGGGCAGAGTACCGCTCAGTGTGCGACACACCTTCACCAACTTCACGTGTGCTTGCCTTCATCAAGGAACAAGACAAGGTTATTGTACAGAATGTCATTGGATTTTGCCCCTCTGCTCAAACACGTACCTTTCATGCACCACCTATGGAAACATTTTGCTGAACAGGTAGATTGCTTTTCAAAGCCCATTTTCATATATGCATTTGCATTAACAAATAAGTAGTAAGCAAGCTCCTTTTGTAAACTAAATGGCGTTTCTTCTGTAGGTCTTGAATGAGGATCTACGACTTGTGCTCGGGCAGCAAGACCGGATGCTGAATGGAGAAAATGTGTGGAATTGGCCAGTAGCATACGATAAGCTAGGGGTAAGGTACAGGTTATGGAGAGAAGGCATAGAACGAGGAGCTAAGCAGTCACCGAACAGTAAATAATAAGTACGAACACAGAGTCTCATATTGAACTTTCCTTGATGCGATTCTACGAAATGGTGTTAAGTGATGGACCAGTAGATGTTGATAAAGTTGTGCAGTTTAGCTTCCTTGGCTCTCTCAGAAGAATCTCAAGACGACGATTCCGGGAAATTGTAATTGATTTGACGAGGCAGAGAAAAAAATGGATACATGGTCTAGCTCCAGTATAGTGAAGACATTGTAAGAATTGAGATATGATGAGAAAAGAGAAGGAAAAAAAGAAGTGAAAAATGTAGACTATGCAATTGTTTTTGTGTACAGAGCCAGATTCAAAATTTAACTCATGATATTGTTACCCAACCCAACCCAACCCAATTAAGCAATTGAAGATTGTTTTCTAGGCTTGGACTTGTAGAGCACTAAAGTTGTGTAACCTTGTACTGATGGAAATGTATTTTTCTTCTTACTGTCTGCAATTAGCCAACAATAGACACCACACAATTGTGCTACTTCTCTTAGTAGTTGAAGGTTTAACTTCTTTTATTCTCCAACACTCTCTCTTGCAAATGCTTTATGGTGGCCGTTAAATGTAAACTGGTCAACAAGAAGACCAACTGAACTAAAAAAGAGAAGCTGAAATGCATTTTTAAATCAACAAGACGATGAACTCAACTAAAAATTTGAAAATTTTAAATGAATAATTGAATTTAAATTTTAGTGGTTGTTTGTTTCATCTGCATCACTCCTGTAGAACCAAACTCTACATACATTTAACAAAAAGTTGTTTGACTATTGATTTACTGTAGCACTGACTTTCAGACAATCACTTTCACAGGAGTTTCTGCAGGAGCTTTTCCCACAAGAGGTGGGAGGCTCCTGTGGAAGTAATACAAAGTAAAGATGACAAAATTTGTAGTAAGAAAATAAAAGAATGGTAGAGAAGGTCGACCACAGAAAGATGAGGGTCGACCATGGAGAAAAATGAGGTGATTCATAGGCAGAGAGGGTCAATCACATACATGATACATATGATGGTCGACCATGGAGCAAGAGAGTAATAGACAGACAACAAAGATGGTCGAACACATAGTCAGATGACGTGATGTTTTTAAATAATCACATATGAGGGTCGACCATAGACAAAGAAGGTCGACCACATAGTTTGATAATCAATTTGTCATAATCACAGTTGACCAAAGAGAGACGTGGTGGACCACATAGTTATTTTTTTTAATTTTGTTCGTCAATAGATTTTTTAGTCATTTGAAAATAATATCTTTACTTTCATATAAATTTACCAAATAATCTGATATCCAAAATTTCTTTTCAACTTACTTTTAGACATTGAATAATATTTTAACTGTAACTAATGTGACAATCTTAACAGATTTTATTATTAAAATAAAAATGAAAGTGACATGTGTCACAATTTAATTGGTCCACAAAATTTTAATTATTATTTCAAAAAAATCTTTTACCATTTTGACGTTCAAATTTTAAAGGTCATTCTTTTAAGCCATATCCCTCGTTCATTTTACAAGTATAAAGATAAACAAAGACCTTTAATCCTTTTAAGAAAGATAAGTTACGCACAAAAATTCTACATATTCATAACCAGAAATGAAATAGAATACCACATTATTTTATTATTTCTCATCAACCAAAAACAAAAACAAAAACAAACCATTTGATTTATCCAAATTCGTAGTAATGTACACAATATCAACCAAATTGAGAGATGAGATCACAGTTCAGAGCCGCAAAAGGGGCAGAAGCTGAAGTCGGCCTCCACCGTCCGGTCACATAAGCGGCACCGCAACACCTCCGGCGGCGGCGGCAATGAAAGGGACTGAGGAAAAAGGAGGTTGCAGTTGTTGCAGCGCATGAGAGGTTCCTTACCGGGCCATCGCCAGACCGGCACGAAGAACAGTTTGAGGACGTTGTCGTAGTTGACCAGATCGGCTCTGGATCCGCAGTTGATGCACTTTCCGGCGCCGGATTTTAGCACCTCCCGGACTTGCTGGTTCACTCCTCCGACGAAGAAGAAAAACATTTTTTTATATATATATTTTTAATTTTGTTTTTTCTCTGTTAGAATTGTGTGGTCTGTGTGTGTTTGGGAGGTCTTTATTTGGACGAAGGAGGAGAGGGTTTAGAGTTTACTGGAGGATTCGAGGTGGTTCTGCTAACTTGCGCTGCTGTGGGGTTGACGATTCCAGTAACTTCCAATTTGGGTTTGGGCATTTTGTTTTGCAACACCCAATTTGTGGCCCAAATCCAATCTACCACACAACTTTCATTTGTTTTTCTATTCATCACAATTTGTGGCCCAAATTAAATTCTACCCCATCCACTACTTTTATTTATTTATTTATTTTCCATACATGTGCAGATAGATCATTTTATCAAACTTAATTTTCCGGTCTAAATTACGGGTTTTTGAGCGGGCCTGTAAACTCGCGGTTAGCACTTTTAAGCCGTTTTACCATACCAAACTAATCCTCATTCGAGTATAAGTCAATGTTCCTAGGGGTGTGTAGAGCGGGATCAAACGCAAACGATCTTACTTTAGTAGTGCCTTTGGATTAGAAATACTAAAATTAAAAATAGTCAGATTCTCATATTGTGATTTAGACAATCCAAGATAGGGTAGGGAGAGGCTGATGCTAGTGCCTTTGGTTTAGATGACATTTTGTCACCTTCAGTTGAGTTTGGTAGTATAGAGTTTGCTTTCATTAGGTCCCAGGGAACTGAGTGGCTCATGCTTTAGCCAGATCCTCGGAGAACATTATGGGTTTGGTCAATTGGGTTGGTCATTCAGTCTCCCCTGAATTTGTTAAGTTTATTCTTGATAATTTGCAATAACAGTTGAGTTGCTTTATTTTCAAAAATAATATTATATAAACACGAACGGATAATTTTATAGGAATATGTCTTGAACACTAACTATGTTAGATGCATGCTCACGTAATAGTCCAATAAAGAATATTACCTATGGAGAGTAACATGACAATTTTTATTGGGATGTGCTTTGACTAAATATTGATCGGCGTTGACTATTTTTTAACTAATGTTACAAGTGTCCATTGTTTTTAATTACCGTCGAACGACAAATATTTTCTTATCATGTCTTCGCTTTAATTACGCACACACCCACACAATATTGTAAAAAGTTCACTCCAGTCCAATCCACTAAATAATTCTTTGTTTATTAAAAAATATATTATATTGATATTTATTTTTAAATATTTTATCACTTTTGGTACAATACTACAATCTAATTACTCATTCAATTCACTCTAGGCTAACTTAGGCCTTGTTTGTTATCTCTAGTGTCTTCTTTAAGGAGGTGCCACATAGGACTAGCTTAAAGGAGCTCAATGCCACATGTGCAGTAGTGTGTTTGGCAAAAATCTGATTTTGGTTCCTTAAAAGAACAGAACAGTGAAAAGCTCCTTAAAGGAGGTGATTTGCTGCAGGAGCTGGAGACCTCCAGGGAGAATAGTGTCTCCTTTAAGGAGGATGTTTGGTTGTGTGAAAGACTATTTTGCCCTCAAAAATAGAGTTGTTGTGATGTGATAAAGAAGGGAGGATGTGAGCTGATGTCATGAATGCAGAGTAATATCCAAATAAGAGGGAGAGTCTCAAATTTACAACCAATAAATTCTAACCAACAACCAATAAGATTGCATTTGCTGTTTAAAATCTTGGTAATGATTGTTTTAGTTGTATAAAAGGAATGATATACCAGGGAGAGTCTCAGATCCCACTCATGAAAAGTGTGAGTTCGTTTTGAAGAGTAACTTCTGGTGTGAGCTTATATTGAAGGGAAGTTGCTGGTGTTCAACCTCTATTGAAAGAAATGTTCAAGTTTTGAGTTTGAAAATTATCGTGTGGTTATTGTGGATGAGAAAAACTTGTTTCATACATTAGTATTTACATATGATTGGATGATCAATGCATTTTAATATCTTTATTTACTGGAGAGAAAACTACAAAAGAATGAAGATCATATGATACAGTGGTTTACAGGGCATCCAATAGTACCTATTTTATGTTAATTTTTTTTTCAATTTTTTCTTTTAGAAAAAAGTGTCACAAAAATAGCAAACAATTAATCATAAGCTTTTTGGACAACCAACGCGAGATAACATGCATGACAACATCAATTCAGTAGATAGTACCACGATTTGGCCTCATTTTATGGTTCTCAAAAGAAAAAAAAAAAATCAAAGATAATGAAAGTTTAAAATTCTCTTTTCATTTATGGTTATCTCTTTAATCAGCAGCCAAATAGAGGGTAAATATTACAAGATGAGAAGAACAAAAAAAATACTGGAGAGCTATGACTTGTGGGTCTTGTCATATTGTGCATTGCAATAAAAACCAAAATTTAAGAGAAATACAGAATGGAGAGCCTTGAATTTTTGCTAATTCTAAGCTTCAAGCTTCTGTAACAATAACTGATTATTAATAAAAACACAGTTGTGCATATATGTGAACACAATGTAATATCCTTGTATTGTATATCATTCATTTTCCTGTCAGAAACAAGAAAATTGGATTTGAGCTTTTCAAGAAGATAGTTGCATATTTTCAAACTACTCAATGACAATTTTATACAATATACTTCCCGACGTTCCCAGCATTTGCCGGAACCACCAGGTTTAGGCTACTTGTACAGCATAGTGAACAATGCATTGTCCGAATATCTACATCATATAAAACATATATCACTTGTGCAATGATCTACACTGGTTTCCAAACTGTGAGCACCTCTTGGAACATCTCCAGCATCAGTTCCCTATCAGCCTGCCTGAAAAAGGTATTGATTTCCTCTCTGACGTCATAAATCTTGCCGAAATCAAACAAGTACATTAAGCATCCTTTCTTCAGCTTATTCAGCTGGTAAAGCCATGCTTCCTGCAGCCTCTCGAGGACATTCCCCGAGTTGATGTCTTCCAAGAGGCTTTCTTCACAAGCGTCTTTAAGGTCTGCGATGTCGTACTTGTTTGCTGCCCCCAATAGCGCCAGTCTGTGCTTCCAGAACTCTTCCTGCTTTATGGTTCCGTACAAGTAACTCAGAAGGGCCATGCACGATTCCAGCGACATGTCGTCTATGGAGATCACTGAGGACTCTTTTTCCTTGAGGTTGTGATGGAACATGCTCTGGAACACGGGAGAACTTGCTGACAAGATTGCCTTGTGTGCTCCTAACGTGCCATCAGCTGTGTGGATAGTGACATCTGCATGGATGGCCTCGTCAAGCATGCGAGAGAGGCACCGGAGAGTGCTTTGGGTTGCTACAGATTGCATCATTCCGTCACTGGGCCATATGGAACTGGATTCCCCGCCCTGAAGTTGAATGGACAAATATTTATAGGTCAGGAATCAAATGCATTGGAGGGTTCAGAGATATTAACATATATACTTGTCAGACAACTAAATTTCTCATGAAATGTGTTCTTATAATTCAAAACTATATTTTTTTTCTTATACAAATTCCTTGGTGATTGACCATCTCATTGAATATAAGCATCCAATTCCAAATAAAGGAGGCTAATAAAAGATGCTAGCTACAGTTTAGTTTCTTACATTTTTGGCTAACTACATTATCCACAATAGAACAAGATTTTTTTTTTAAAATTAAAAAAAAAAAAAACAGCAAGCACCATAATACCATACCATTTCACACTGCAACTTTATTCTTTTTTTTTTTTTTAATTGAAACACACACTTCCAGGAACAGTCATCAGATCGCCTTATAATTAACAAGTGAAAGTGAACTCACATTCAATGGACATATTTTCAGATCTAGAAACTCAACATCAATGATAAAGCGACCATGAAACGTGGAATCAACAGGCCAGACAAAATCTTCGCATGTTCGTAGGAGTCTCTCGTGAACTGCAGCACAAGGAATTGGAAAATTAATAAAAATAAAAACCGAGGTACAGAGCACATGTATACACAACAGTTTGTCATGTCAGTGCTACAACTGAATATCAATTATCACTACAGGATTTCAACCAACTCTATAGCCTTCCAACTTTGAGATACATACAACTGCAGGCTTACATAATACGTATGCACTTCACGAATATAACAGGGAAAACAGCACATCATAGCGCAGCTTGCCAAACATGAAATAAAGTGGCAACTAAATATCAAAGAAAATAGCAATAGAAAAATCCAAAAGACGCACGTTACAGTTGATGCAAGAATGCAAAATCGAACCATTCACAGTCACACGGAAAAACAGCAATAGCAACTTCAACAAAGCTCGATGTTCCATATGAATATACTTTGCCAATCTAAAGGCAACCAGGGGAGCTTCGTAGATGTCTTCGGAGCTGGGAAGGTTGACAAACTATGCAACCATAGGGTAGGATTAAGTACTAAACTACGAGCTAATCTTTTTATTCACTTCTCCCCATCCCTTTCCCAGCAATAGAACACAAAGCCATAAATTGTCTCAGAAGATTCAAGAAACTAAGGTTACAAATAGAACAACCTCCAAATCATTCTTAAGTAGAAGTTGAAGCAAATTAAATTTCCAACACATACAAGCAGTGAATGTCATAGTTTTCACATAACTATCATATTCATTACTCTCATGATCATCATCTTGGTTAAATATTCAAATTTAGGATCAGAAATTAAAAGTTTTAGGCATCAAAATACAAGCCAACTGTCACTCAAAAAAACTGTATAACTTGCAATCTTACTCCAAAACTTAAAAAAATGAAAAGCAAAAGCAAAGGAAAAAAAAGATGATACTTGGGGAGATATAGGGTCTGCGGTTGGCGCCGGTGTTGGTGACGCGAAGAACAAATCTGGCGATTGGGGGCTGTTCCTTGGAAACGCGAGAAGGCTCGGGAAAGAGACGAACGTAGAGGTAGCGATTCTTCTCAATAGACAAGTGCCTGAATCATGAATCAATTCAATTGGTTAAGCATTGGATGGATGGATCATCAAATTCAAATGGGTTGTTGGGTTGTATCTCACCAGTTCCAGATTCCGACCTTGAAAGGATCGGACTTTTTGTAAGAACAAGGTCCGAAATTCTCGATCCTCCACTGGGCAAGTCTCGAGATCGTCTCTACCCGAGAATCGCCCATCACTCTCGAGCCTCAGCTCAACTCCACTTTGTGTTTTGTAAAAGGATGGTCTTTGTGAATTCAGCGATAATTGTCAAATTGTCTCAGCTCAGCTGTCTGTTTCATTCCTTTTTATTTTATTTATATTTATATTATGGGACCGATTATTTACTTAAATTACCGACCAAATAAAAATATAATCATTTTCAATTTCAATCCAGGCAAAACATCCTTCTACGCTTCTACTTTTAAATTGTTTATGCATTGCATTTTCTTCGGATTGATTATAGTGCGCTCATCCAAAATAGTGTCCGGATTTTTAAATATGCTGACCTAAGCTAACACTTACATAAATTCAAACTTAAAATAAGAATATTATAATTTGGATGCTTAAGTGGCTGATGTAAGATCCAATTGAAATAAGAATCGCATTGAGGCGGATTTTGCATTCCCTACCCACATCTCCATCTCTTTTCGTCCAGGAAAAATCAAGGATGGGTGGGGAATGGTCTTCCGTCCCTGTTCCACTCTCCCCAAAAAAATCTCCAACCCTTTCCGTCCGGACGGAAATTGCAAGTCCCGTTAGATTATGATGCAATAGTCATCCCTAAATTGAAATTCAAAGTAAAATATTATGTCTTTTTTCTCTTCTAATAAGTGGTGTGCATTTCAATGGCTCATATTAGTGTCTCATTTCTCAAACCAAACATAATGGTTTGAATTCTTGTTCTCTTAGCTAGTATTGGAACTCTTCTACCAAGAATCATCATTGCATGTCTAAAGTGGCCCGAAATCTCACCCATGATTTATTGGCTAAGACTAAGTCAAAACACAAGATAAATGAATTTGGCGAGCGCTGGGAGCGGGTATGGATGTTAATTGATGATGTGTCATCACCTCATTAACATGAATTAATTGGCTCTCTACGTCTAAATCATTTCTACAAATAAATTGTCTCCCTTACATTTCAACCAAACCATATCAACTCCAACTTTCTTTTTGCCAAGCAACCCGCGTTCAAATAAATAAACAAATTGAAAGCATAAGAACCGGCAAGCCACTTGCAAACAAGGAACTCGATCGTTACCAGCAACAATCCTTATTGTAACAAATAAAAGCTGTGAGTTTTATTACATAATGCAAGGAACTAAGGCTAAGGAAAACACAATGAAACCAACCTACATGGATCAAACTCAAATGATACAATCAAGTACAAGTACAGATACAAGCAATCAAAACACTTCAGATTATATAAATACATATATTATCATATGTATGTATGTACAGAAAAGATATCCTCTGTTGCATAGTTGCAATTAGGATCATCACCCAGGTACAAAATAGTCCATCTTATCCACCGGAAGATTCAGAACCGATGTTTCCACCTGTAATAAATCAAAGTTAACACCATCAATAAGTAATCAAATCTTAATTACAATCTTATTTCTTTTAAAACACCCTTTTAAAATAACTTATAATGGGATGGAATTTTCCAACTTGTTAAGCACGAAACCATACAGTTATTAACTTTTTTTGTTTCTATATTGTACCGTGTAAGAGAATTATTTAAATTAATGATGCAAGATATAAACCCTGATCTAGTACATGATAAGGTGCATATATGATAAAACTACTCCTAATCTACTTCAAGATATATATTCTAATTGAAATACTTTATTTGATTTCTCTCAGATATGTTTTTGAATGTGTCAATCAAACAGTTTGTTCCAGGAGGGTCTGAAAAACCTTGGCTTGCACTTTTACCTTCAATCACTATTTATAATTGACTAATTGCAAATTAGTTCTAAAAAGAAAGGTAAGCCTCTCATATGTCTTCTACGTCTATTTTAATATAACCCGTGAGGCAACATCGAAAGGCACACACAAGATTTACCTCTTCAAATGGAATGAACACGAAAGGTGTTAGACCCCTCTTGTGCGAGACTGCGGGCACATCTGGGTTGTGAGTTTCGTCATCCTGCCACCCTTCAACCACTCCAAGAATGTCCTCCTCGGGGCCATTGATCTCACTATCATTCACGCCACTTGTAACAAGTGAGAGCAAATCCATCCGGTTGTTAGCTCCTACTACTGTTCCTCTTAACCTTTAAGAGAAGACATATTAGTGTGCCTTTTAACAGAATAAACTTCTAAAAACATTGAATTTAGGGTTAAGCTCACCATTGATCCTCCAATAATACAAAAAATTATATTTGATCCTCCAACTATTTTTAAAATCATCATTGATCCTTCAACTGTTCTATCCCAACAAATGTCTCAAAATCTATTGTTTTCTAAAATTTAATCGACAAATTAAGTTTCATTTAGTATCATATTTTGCATATACAATCGATTAATGGAGATTAAGGCGTGTGCAAAATTTAGGATAAAACAGAAGTTAGATAAAAAATATATATTTATACATGGTGATGAGATTGTATAGTATAAGGATCGATGATGATTTTAAAAATAGTTGGAGGATGAAACATAATATGCGGGTATAGTTGGAGCTTGGAGGATCATTTATAAAATTAACCCTTGAGTTTATACTTTGTTAGATTCAGGAAAATATGTCTCTGTTTCGGACAAAAAAGAAAACTCAAGATAGCTCAGCATATACCTTAACCGGATTCTCAAGACAGTGGGACGCAGACCAGGGTATAAAACAGCAGCTTCAACCTGCAATGGAGGAATTTAACAAAAATGCCTTAGAGTGTAACAATGAAAAGTAGGCATCTTAAATCTGCAATTAATAGAATAAATGGAACTCTCGGATACTGAACATTATTCAAATATTGACTGAGCTCTTCTGGATATACCAACTAATAGAAGCTGACCTTATCATCTGACAATGTGTAATGTCCACTGAAGATACTTTCTGCTTTAGCTGCACGGAAATTCATGTTTTTTGCAACATCCTTGACTTTTTGGGACGAATTCTATCCATAACCAGAAAACAACTCAGCAATAAAAATCCGATAAAGAGACACTATCATCTTTTATCATCTATGAACAGATTCAGTTACATGAGATTAACCTTGTAAAGAAATCTGCCAGACGGAAAGAACCTGATGTAGCGGTAATAGCAGACCTGAACAAGAAAGCAAAATATTATAAATAAATAGAGACATGGAGAGATGGAAATAGGTGTTACAAGAACATATTGGCTACATATCCCTCAAACTACATACACTTCCATATAAGCCTCAGTACTCATATATTAAACTTGTCAATGAAGAGAAATAAATTTGAGCCTTAATCCCTGTGCATCCTTTACACGGACAGCACTTATAATATATATAT